>ONZH01011004.1:0-18408 GCA_900303285.1 Rhinella marina | reverse complement strand
AAAGAGGTAGTAGGAAATTAGAAATAAAAGCTCTAATTTGCCTGTAACAACCCTTGTCTGGTACTATGGCTCAGCCCCATTCAAGATAAATTTGACAAACACATTTTTTTTTTCAACCATATTAGTTATGTAACTAAGTGAAAAAATATTAAGATGAATTTTTGTTTTGCTATTTCTCACTTGAATGCTGTTAGAAATGGATCTATCTGTAGGAGTAACAGCCACGTATCTATAAATACATCCACAGACTCATCAAAAAATAATACATGAACTAATTGCCAATTCATTGCTGTGATATATAATTTGGGTCAGGCTGTTTTATGATAATGAGCAGATCTACATACATTCTAGCTAGCCGAATGTATAATAAACTATGAGATTTATGACCCAATACCGCTCACGCATGTTGACAAAAAAAGTAATCTGCATTTACAGAGGAATAATTTATTATAGGAAACAGAGGAATGTAGGCAGAGCATGCAAAAAAAAAAAAAAAAAAAAAATCACAATTTGCTCTGCTAAGCTGTCTTTAAAGAGACTGTCCAACATGCCAATCCGTTTGGATATGATGTGAGAACTCCCATCATGCCATTAGGTACTAACCACGCAAGGTGCCCAAAGGTTTCCTCTTTCAAAAAAAAATATTTTCGCTTAAAATACAAAATTAATGTGTCATCTTTAACTTTATACATTTTGGAGATCATTTCATGTTCAACTTGCTTAATTGTCCACAGTGACAATAATTTTAACCAGGGGTGCCCAAACTTTTGCATTCTACTGTATACATAGATGAGTACCCAAGATAACCCAAATCCATTTTGGATTCAATTTGGTCAATTTGGCCATCAGATTCGATTTAGTTTGAATAAAGTTCTCCAATTGCCCTGCCAGTTATTTATGACATTCTCAGATTTAAATCTCACTAAGGACATCTGCAAGGAGTCTGTATGTTCTCCTTGTGTTTGCAAGTGTTTCCGGGTAGTCCAGTTTCCTCTCACACAACAAAGATAAATTGATAGAGAACTTAGATTGTTTGCTCCATTGGATACCGTGAGTGATGACAACGTCTGTATAGTGCTGTGGAATATGTCAGCACTATATGAGTAAAATAAAAATACAGTCTGTTTTTTTAATTAAAAAATGGTCCAAAAAGCATCCCTTTTGGGTGGCCCTGGTCTTGTTTGAAAGCTGGTATTCCAAGACCAGAATCACAGCACTATCTCCACTACATCTGAAGATATAGCTGTTAGAATTCGGAATAGCAGTGAATTCAGCTGAAATTGAAAGTATTTCACTGCTTTCACTCCTGACTCGATTTCTAATAGCTGTATTTTTCGAGATACTGTTCCAACTGAACTGTCAAATGCTTTTCTCAAGCATTACATGCAGGCTTGGACTGGCCCACAGGGGTACAGGGGACTAGACCCCTAGTCTCCCACCCCTGCACAAGAGGCCCATAACACGTTAGACTTACTGTACTACATACATATATTCAATGTACAGCACCTCAACCAGCCTATGCTCAGATAAAAAAAAACTTGTTTAGATTATTTATTGTATTTGAATATTTGAATGTATCCGTATATATATATATATATATATATATATATATATATATATATACAGTGGAGGAAATAAGTATTTGATCCCCCACTGACTTTTAAAGTTTTAATACTAAAAAATAAATGGAATGGCCTAGCCAGTCTCCTGACAACTATAAGAAACGTCTGACTGCTGTGCTTGCCAACAAGGGTTTTGCCACCAAGTATTAAATGATGTTTTCCTAGGGGATAAAATACTTATTTCCCTCAAAGAAATGAAAAGTTTTTTTTTATTTCTCATTTCATGTAATTTTCTCCGTTTTTCTTTTGATATTCTATGTGGCACTGTTAAAATAAAGCTGGCATAAAATTATGAGACGTTTCATTTATTTTTTAGTATTAAAACTTTAAAAGTCAGTGGGGGATCAAATACTTATTTCCTCCACTGCATATATATATATATATATATATATATATATATATATATATACCGTATGTTTCGCTTTATAAGACGCACAGGATGATAAGACGCACCTAGGTTTTTGAGGTGGAAAATAAGAAAAAAAATATTTTGAACCAAAAGGTGTGCTTTTGATGGGTTTTGGACTAATGGTGGCCTGTGGATGACACTGTTATGGGGGGATCTGTGGCTGATGCATTGTTGTGGGGGATCTGTGGATGTCACTGTTATGGGGTAATCTGTGGATCACATACTAATATGGGGAGATCTGTGGATGGCACATTGTTATGGGGGATCTGTGGATCACGCACGGATATAGGGAGATCTGTGGATGACGCACTGTTATGGGGGATCTGTGGATGATACACTGCTATGGGCTGGATCTGTGGATGATACACTGCTATGGGGGGGATCTGTGGATGATACACTGCTATGGGGGGGGGATCTGTGGATGATACACTGCTATGGGGGGATCTGTGGATGATACACTGCTATGGGGGGGATCTGTGGATGATACACTGCTATGGGGGATTTGTGGATGACACTTTTATGGGGGATCTGTTGATTATACACACAAAGCATGTTATGATGGCCCCCTCATGGCCCTATGTGTGTCCCCTCATGGCCCTGTGTAAATAGTGACCCCATTACACTGGGCCCTGCTCACAGCATTCTTTACATGTAAAGTGTATTTATTTAATCCTCAAGAAGTGGCTCTGCTGTGCTAAACTACGGTAATCATCTGTAGTAGTACTCACAAAGCAGCGGGGAGGCCGGCAGCGTAATGTCATTTACTTAGTTACGCTCCTCCCACTTCATTAATGAAGTGGGAGGAGCATGACCGAGGAGTGACGTTACGCTGCCGGCCGGCCTCCCCGCTGCTTTGTGAGTACTACTACAGACGATTACCGTAGTTTAACACAGCAGAGCCACTTACATGTAAAGAATGCTGTCAGCGGGCCTGGTGTAATGAGCGGGCCCTGCCGCGAGTGCAACATCAGTTGCCGGCCTCCAGCCCCTCCTCCCACCCCGCGTGATAGTGCTGTAACTGATACATCGCAGGCCGCGCTGTGCAGCATAGCGGCCAGCGATGTGTCAGTTTCAGCCATGTAAAAATGGCACCATTCGCTTTATAAGACGCACTGCCATTTTCCCCCCACTTTTGGGGGGAAAAAAGTGCGTCTTATAAAGCGAAAAATACGGTATATACTCCCACCAATATACTACATAAATATTTATTCCTATTAAGGTCACATCATGGTTGGGGCAATCATTTCAGATAAACGCTCTTAAAAAAAGGATTCTGGATCTGAATTTAGTGGTATAACATGTACACTGCCTCAATGCTCCTTAAAAAACGTGCAGTGATTATATGGCAATAGTTATAAGTGATAGAATCTTTCCCTTTATTGGCAATAATCATCATTTTTTGACATTCTTTAAAGTCTAAAATCCGTTACTGCATTTTATTACACACTAATTAGTGATATTAAATGCTGGAACGTCCATTTCCAGAAAGTAATAATGTTAGATGTGATGTGATTATAAATGTGAATAGGAACTGGCTTAATGGGTAATGGGAACCTTGACTGGTTACCAGGGGTGCGCCTAGCCTTTCTGCTGCCTGAGGCGAAAACTGAAATGGCGCCGTCCCCTCCCCAATGCCAATTTCTTAACCTAACCCCTTTGCCACAATGAAAGCACTCATTGCCCATGGCCCTTCCGCTGCCCCCCTCTTGCTCCTACCTAGTGCTGCCTGAGGCGATCGCCTCACCTGGCCTCATTGGTGGTGCACCCCTGCTGGTTACTTCTGATCCTAGTGCTATTAACGATGATGTCCGACTATTAATGGTAATGGGAACCTTGACTGGTTACCAGGGGTGCGCCTAGCCTTTCTGCTGCCTGAGGCGAAAACTGAAATGGCGCCGTCCCCTTCCCAATGCCAATTTCTTAACCTAACCCCTTTGCCACAATGAAAGCACTCATTGCCCATGGCCCTTCCGCTGCCCCCTTCTTGCTCCTACCTAGTGCTGCCTGAGGCGATCGCCTCACCTGGCCTCATTGGTGGTGCACCCCTGCTGGTTACTTCTGATCCTAGTCATGGTCACTTGATATGTTCTGTGTGTCCATCACATGACCCAGACAGATTTTTAACCTCTGTATTCTTATATTACCTAGTATGTTCTCTACACTGTCCTTAAAAAACATATTCTTTAACAGGCATCACACACCCATCACACTGACTCCTCCTCATTCCGAGTGATTCCTTCTCCTCAGTGGCGGTAGCTGAAAATCAATTATAGAATGATATTTCGCAAAAGTAAAAATTGTTTCTCCAAGGCGATTTTGCATGTTCTTGGAATATAGAGAAAAAGGAAAGAAAGATGTTTTGGACCCAGTGTTATCAACCATCAGAAGAATCAGAGGCATGTTCAATGAGCCTGTACAGTCCCCTGCAGCTTCACACTATGGAGCTGCAGGCACTCTTTGTACCGCCATATGGTATTCCACTCAGTGCCATTTTGTGAAGACATTTTCCACTAGACACAATGCTTCCAGTGGAAAGCACTTTTTAATTTGGCAACTGAGATATATATATATATATATATATATATATATATATATATAAATATATATATGTATACTTTTTTTCTGTTGGATTCAGAAACTTTTCATATGCCACTGTATAATATAGAAGGCATACAGTAGGTCTGCACAGAATTCTATAGTGGCTGTACCACTTGGCGGTAATACAGAAGCAAAATACAGTAGCATGTATGAGGCCTTTATCCTATTCTTTCTACAGGGGGGCCATTTAAAACCTATAATGGGATTGTAATCCACAAATAATAATGGATACAATGGTGGCATAATGTCTATTCCTATTATGTATCATATGTAGAGATTAGGTACTCCAGTGAATATTAAGTATAAAGATTCATACAATATAAAGCATGTGAGTCATAGATTGTAAGTAGTGATGATCGAGCACCCCGATGATCGGGTGCTCTTGTGCTCTGGATGAACACTAGATGGTGCTCGAGTGCTTGGCCGAGCACCCGAGTACAATGGAAGTCAATGGGAGAAGAACAGGCACCCCCTGCTCGGGTGAGGGGAGGGTGTCTGATTGATAGGGAAATGTGAGAAAATGGTGGAAACACCACTGAAATGGTTAGGGAACAGCATTGGGGGGATGTCTGGATGCATCTTGGACACCGAAGTCGCTGCTATTAACGATGATGTCCGACTATTACGCCACTTTTACTGAATGACAATAATACCCCCAAAAACCGAAGATAACATCGATTTTAGAGGAAATATTGTTAGGAAGCATATATTTACTTGTACGTTAAGCGCAAGAGCTGCCAAAAATTACACGGATGAGGCACTCCAATACAACTGGTATATCACATAAAGGACGCAGACCGTCAAAAAATTAAGGGTGACACGCTGATGCTGGGCTGACCATCAAAAAAATTTAAGGGTGACACTCTGCTGCCGAGCAGACCGTCAAAAAATTTAAGGGTGACACGCTGCTGCCGAGCAGACCGTCCAAAAATTTAAGGGTGACACGCTGATGCCGAGCTGACCGTCTAAGAAATTTAAGGGTGATATGCTGCTGCCGAGCAGACCGTCAAAAAATTAAGGGTAACACGCTGATGCCAAGCTGACCGTCAAAAAATTTAATGGTAACACGTTGCTGAAGCAGACAATCAAAAAATTTAAGGGTGACAAGCTGCTGCCGAGTTGACTGTCCAAAAAATTTAAGGGTGACACGCTGCTGCCGAGCAGATCGTCAATAAATTTAAGGGTGACACGCTGATGCTGAGCAGACCATCAAAAAATTTAAGGGTGACACGCTGATGCTGAGCTGACCGTACAAAGCTTGATGTGACATTCTGCTGCAGAGCAGACCGTTAAAAAAATTTAGGGTGACACTCTGATGCCAAGCTGACCGTACAAACCTTGATGTGACATTCTGCTGCAGATCAGACCGAAGAAGAAATGATCAGGGCACGGGTTATGTTTCTGAACACATGCTGGTGTAAGGCGGGGACGGCACACCGGGAAAAATAGTGGCGGCTGGGGACTGCGTAACGAGGGACAGCCGCCGCCATCAGGCTGCGAAAAGCCTCGGTGTTCACCAGACCAAATGGCAACATTTCCAGGGCCAGCAATTTAGAAAGTTGCGCGTTTAGAGCTATGGCCTATGGGTGGGTGGCAGAGTATTTGCACTTGCGTTCAAATTCCTGGGTTAAGGACATTTGGATGCTGCACTGGGACACTGTAGTGGACGTGCTGGCTAATGGTTCTTGTGACGGTCCAGGTGCAGGGCGGGAGTCATCTGGGCCTGTGTCTTGGACAGCAGGTAACAGAGGGGAAGAGGAGGCAGTGGTGTGACCTGCAGACACAGATCGTGGACCAGGCGATCAGCCCACCTTTTAGGGTGCTTTGCTGACATGTGGCGGATCATGCTGGAGGTGGTCAGGTTGCTGGTGTTTACGCCCCTGCTCATCTTGCTACGGCACAGGTTGCAACTTACAATCCGTTTATCGTCAGCACATTCCTCAAAAAAACGCCAAACTGCAGAACACCTAACCCTTGGCAAGGGAGTTTGCCGCAAGGGGCTGCTCCATTGAACACTTGTGGGCCTGGTTGGCATAGCCTGGCTTCTCCCTTTTGCCACCCCACTGCCTCTTCCAGCCTGTTGTGGTGCTGCAGATCCCTCTCCCTCTGTACTGCTGTCCTCGCTCGGCTTGCCACCTTCCCAAGTTGGGTCAGCAATTTCATCGTCCACCACCTCCTCTTCCACTTCCTCACTCTGTTCCTCCTCCTGACATGGTGAGCTAACAAGAACCTGACTTAACTCCGTCTCATCCTCATCAACAACCTTTTGAGGCACTAGTTGCCCTTGACTTATTGGCATCTATGTCTCATCATCATCATGCACCTCGTGAGACGCTACTTGCCGTTCCCCACCATCATCTTCTTCAGACTGTGTTTGCTCAATAGGTTGGGAATCAGGGCACAATATCTTCTCATGTCCCACTTCAAGCGGCCTTGGTGAGAGGCCCAAGCCAAGGAACGGTGATGAAAAAAGCTCCTCGGAATATCCCAATGTGGGATTAGTTCTTTGCCCAGACTCTGCATGGTGGGAGGAAGGAGGATCAGGGTGAGCATGCGGTTGCCCAGACTCTTGGCTACTGAGACTGGACAAGAGTTGTGTCTTGCGCCGCTCTGCAAACTGTGACATGAAGCTAGGAGTTTTGGATGACTTGCTTTCTTGGGCTCTGCCAGCAGGCACAGTTTCACCGCGTGCAGAGCTATGGCCTCTGCATTCACCATCAGCAGCACGCCCACTTCCCCGTCCCTTACTGCTCGCCTTGCGCATATTATATAGTATATATGCAACTTTATCACAAGTACAGCAGTGTAGATTTTTATTAAGTGTAAGATCAGAAAAATTTCACCGAATGTCAAATATTTAAAATGCACAAACGTTATAGAGCAGCCGCAAATGAGGAACAACGGCCTAAAATTAAGGGTAGAAAAAATGCCAACGGATGTCAGGTATATAGACTTTTGAAAGGTTCTAATACACACGCTGTGCACCTGCTGGTAGTATCAGGCACACTTGCGTTCTTTTTGCCCCAGAAGAAAAAAAAAATGCAGCCAGATTTAACAATGGATTTTGTGTCTTTTGAACAGAAATACTAGCCCTGCCTAGCCAAATTTTATCCCTACAGTATAAGTCCCTCCTTGCGCAAATGTTATATAGCAGACGCAAATGAGGAACTGAGGCCTAAATTAAGGGTAGAAAAAATACCAACGGATGTCAGGTATATAGACTTTTGAAAGGTTCTAAAACACACGCTGTGCACGTAGTGGTAGTGTCAGGCACACTTGCGTTCTTTTTGCCCCAAAAGAAAAAAAAATACAGCCAGATATAACAATGGACTTTTGTGTCTTTTGAACAGAAATTCTAGCCCTGCCTAGCCAAATCCTATCCCTACACTATAAGTCCTTCCTTGCGCAAATGTTATACAGCAGACGCAAAAGAGGTACTGCGGGCTTGCAAAGGATGTCAGGTATATAGTATACAGAGAGTATCATACAGCATGCAGCAGTTGCACAGGTGGTATTAATGGCAGGCCACCTAGCGCTATTTTTAACACCCCCAAAATAAAAAAATGTTTGCCAGCAAGATATAATAGCCCTTAGGCCCCTTTCACACGAGCGTGACGGATTAGGTCCGGATGCGTTCAGGGTGTGTTCAGGAAAACTCGCACCATTTTGCAAGCAAGTTCAGTCAGTTTTGTCTGCGATTGCGTTCAGTTGTTCAGTTTTTTGCGGGTGCAATGCGTTTTGATGCGTTTTTCACGCGCGTGATAAAAAACAGAAGGTTTACAAACAACATCTCTTAGCAACCATCAGTGAAAAACACACTGCATCCGCACTTGCTTCAGGATGCAATGCATTTTTCATTGAAGCCCCATTCACTTCTATGGGGCCAGGGCTGCGTGAAAAACGCAGAATAAAGAACATGCTGCGTTTTTCACGCAACGCAGAACTGATGCGTGAAAAAAAACGCTAATGTACATAGACCCATTGAAATGAATGGGTTCAGGATTCAGGATTCACGCATTGCACCCGCGCGGAAAACTCGCTCGTGTGAAAGGGGCCTTAAAATGGCTTTTGGGTCTTTTCTGAGCAAATTCTATCCCTGCCTAGCATTCTTCTGTCCCTACTCTATCTGTCCCTGCTTGCAGCAGCTCTCACTGGTTCGGTATGAGCCGGTCACATGCCACCGGGTGCTTTATAGCACCCGATGACGCGTTCCCGGCCAGCCAATCACTGTAATTCCAGTAGCTAACATGGCTACTGGCATTACAGTGAATGCCAGTACCTTCCTGCACCCTAATTGGCTAATTAGCGTGCAGGGAGGGGACTCGAGTATGGCACTCGAGTACACACAGTGTTCGGTCGAACACTGCATGGTCACGAGCGCCGCCATGTTTGGCCGAATAGTGTATTCGGCCAAACATGTTCACTCATCACTAATTGTAAGCTCTTGCGAGCAGGGCCCTCATTACTCTTAATGTAATTATCGACATTGTCTGTTGTTATGTTATTTATGACTGTTAATACATGAACCCCTGATTGTAAAGCACTGAAGAATATGTTGGCGCTATATAAATACAGATTATTATTATTAGAGATGAGTGAAGCATTAGGAAATTCGATTTGGCTGTTTTGCTGAATTTTACAAAAAAATTCGCTTCGTGACTAATTACTTTGTCACGGAGCCCATTTTTTTGTAAGTAGCAGGTGCGACGACAGGGAGCGGCGATAGCGCCGCTCTCCATCATTGTGCCCCTCAGATGCCGCGTTCCTACTCCTCCGTTTGCTGGCAATGGGCCGGATGCCGCCATCTTGCTTGAAGATCTGGAGAGAAATCTTGTGCGGCCCAAGATTATGTCGTCACGCAGGCAGGCGTGGTGACGTATGACATCACGGGATTTCAGCTGAGATCTTCAATCAAGATGGTGGCAGGCAGCCCATCGCGTGAAAACATAGGAGGTATGAATTTTTTTACAATATTTCAGGTTAAATAGATTCACTACCACGAAGCATGAGGAAATTCGGATTTGTGGCCAATCGAATTTATCCTGAAATTCGGATCAAATTCCACTTCATGGGTTTCGATTTGCTCATCTCATAATTATTATTATTATTATTTGAGGTCAGTACAATGGCCCATCTATCATAATAGAGCAGGTATCTGCTAACTTTGGCACTCTGTTCTGAAACTACAACTCCCAGAATCCTCCTTTCACTTCTATGAGAGTTGCAAGAACAGCCAAGTAGGTGTGCATGCTGGGAGTTGTAGTTTCACAGCAGCTGGAGAAGGTTGCTGATCTCTGGAGTAGAGTAATACCGGTGAACATTCCTCAGCCGTTATATGGTTGTTCTGCATTTACAAGGATCCACGATGCTGTTTGCTCCATTGTACTCAGCAGCCGTCGGTGCTTTCAACCAGATGCATTCACTTTCACATTCTACTTCCCTCTGCTGGTAGAGCGCAACTCTACACAGAGCCGGCTCATGTCCTCAGAGGTGATATCATCAATAACCAAATTTTACCAACTCTATTCTTCTCCCTGTCACCGCGACCTAAAGCTTTAAAATCCGCTGTCCTAGGTGAGTGATTAGGAGGTTTTGCTCATGGGAGCTGAATGCTTCTTGTACCCAGCGAGACAGTAATTTTTTTCTCCTAACCTATATAACGTGGCCGATTTTCTCCGTCTGTATTAGCTCACGCTGTCACCAAGCTCATTAGGGAGCCAGGGTCTATCCTTCAAGGCTTGCTCCAATGGGCCATATGTAACCTGCAGACAGGGAATTTAGGGAAATCAGGAAGACTATTCCTTATTCTCTCACTTCTAATTCTACAGAGGTCTCTGTTCATCAGCAGCTCAGCCACATGATGTGTGAATACCTCTACACATGTGAGCAGGGAATTTCTCAAAATCCTGATGATGCATTTATCTGATGATTAAGCCAGTTTAATTTTGGACATGGACAAAAGTGTGATAAAATACACTGCACAGCGATAAACGTTAAAGAACTAGGTAAAGCATTCGTTTGTAAGAACTTGCCTTATGCTGCTAAATCATGAATCACAGAAAAAAAAACTGCATTTACACTAGCCTAAATTACACATAAAATTACAATATTAGAATATAGCCTGATGTGTATATGGAGATCTTCTGATGTATGAGGGAAATGTAATAATTCCATTATAGAAGCGCTCATTAGTACAGTAGGACCATGGAGAAGTGAATACAGCGATGTACTCTCCGCTCCCTAATCTTCCTCTGCCTGAACCGCACAGCACAGCAGGAAGAGTTGGATCTCAGAAGCGGTGGCACTTTCTGGAACAGGAGAGGTGAGTTGATTTTTTTTTTTGTTTTGTCTGATCTGAGCTCTGATTAATATTGGGGGTCTGATCTGAGCTCTGATTAATATTGGGGATCTGATCTGAAGTCGAAGTGGCTGTCTGAGCTGAGCTCTAATTAACATTGTGGGTCTGAGCTGAGGTCCTATTGATATTGGAGGTGTGATTGGGGTCAGAGCTCAGGTCTGATTAATATTCGGGGTATGATTGGGAGTCTGTTCAACATTGAGGGTCTGATATGAGGTCTTTTCAACATTGGGGGTCTGATTAATATTAGGTGTTTGATTGGGGTCTGAGCTGAGGTCTGATTAATATTTAAGGTCTAATCTCAGGTCTGATTAGTAATAGGGTTCTGAGCTGAAGTCTGATTAACATTGGGGGTCTGATCTGAGGTGTAATTAACATTGGGGGTCTGAGCTGAGGTCTGAATAACAATGGGGGTCTGATCTGAGGTTTGAGTAACATTGGGGTTCTGATTGGGGGTCTGAGCTGAGGACTGATTAATATTGGAGGTCTAATCACAGGTCTGATTAACATTAGGGTTTTGAGCTGAGGTCTGATTAACATTGTGGGTCTGATCTGAAGTCTGATGAAAATTATTTTTTAAATTTTTTTCACCTCTAAAACCTAGGTGTGTATTATGGCCAGGTGCATCTTATAGGGCAAAAAATACCATAGTTTTAATGGTGTGATAGCTCTGCTCTAAAACTATAGTTCCAGTGAGGCAACAGTCTTATGTTGGGAGATTAGTGCACACAAACAATTATTTTTGGTCTACAGGTTTGAAGAAAAAGATTCAGTATAAATTTTATTTAAATCTCTGCTCATTCTTAAAAATAATTGATTTAGAGTCTTTTCCCGTATGATTATGACTACGGAGTGTTAAAGAAATTTAGTTAGTGGGTGAACACAATTGTGCTAGGGTTGTATATTTCATTATTAGGTGGTCTCCATCTCCTTATAGACATATCTCTTATATCTTATAATCTCTAAGCTCCATTAGATGTAACATATGCTTAAAAATAAAAATGACTCATAATCACTTGATATGTCTGTAGGAAAACAGGAACTTAGCAGAAGTTAATATACGCATATGGAATTTCCCAGATAGATGAAGTAATGTGTATCCCATTGGCTGTCATTAACACTTTTTTTGATTTGTTGTTCAATGTATACTTGTATGATTGTGATTGGACATATTAAAATTGATGACAAGGGGGGTGTGATTACACCAACATGTATTTCTAATAAAATTAGCTCCCTGGGTGTAACCAGGAGAGATCTGCATGATCAGCAATGAGACTGGACGTGCATTTCTTGTGCTGCGGCCGCACCCTCTTACCATGAAGGGGGAAATTTAACATAATTTGAACACCACAGACAACTGAGTATTAAGTCTAATTTGGGACTTATCCTAAATTACATTAACAGGAGATAGCTGTAAATCACTGATTAGGACCACCCACTAGACTCCTAAGCCCAGAACAAGCAAGGATTTACATGAATAAATTACAAGTTTTGCTGAATCTTTTCCTACAACTCTATACACCAATCTGCTGAGTTCCTCCTGTTTTATAACATGCTTCCTGCACCTCGGACACCGACGTGACAGATTTACTACCATAGCAGCAAGATCAAAGCCATCTAGAGCAAGCCCTCTCTGTACTTGAACTTGTTGGATTTCCTATGGATACCAAAACCTGGCATCACTTTATTATATCTTCTTAATCAGTTCCAGATTTTATCATCTTTATGATTGTTGCCTATTAAAACTACACACTAGAAGCTACATAGACCTCTGTGATATAGAAGACCTAAGCTACCCAGCTACTTGTATTACAGGCTTACATTATCTGGGCCCACTTTTTTTTAAATTTACTATAATAGGTGGGATTTAAGAATATATGCATTTGTGTATTGCTTTTGCAGTCTTTACACTTAAGGGAATTAAGCATTACTTTTGATTTGTTTAAATGAGTAACCCCATAAAAAGTATTGCGCAAAAAACACTATGCAATAAAAAGGCCATTTGAAATTAGGTATTTCAGCATACATGAATTAAAAATATTACACTTTTTCTGTACATACATGACATTTTTCCTCTCCTGTAGTGCTCCCTGCTGTTTTCCTTGTAGCTCACATTCTGGTCCACTTTCTCCTGTATTTGGTGGTGACACACATGCTCAGTAGCTTTCCTGCTCCATTCCTCCTCTCAGTGCTGGTGTAGTGATGTCATAGTGAAGTGGACCAGATACCTTTTATTCACTCCTCCCTAATTTATAGTGAAGGAAATTGGGATGGGGATATATACCATAGTGCCTTTTATTAGTGGTGTCACAGAGGCTATGCATGGGATATATATATATATATATATATATATATATATTTATATAAAATTATATATAAAATATATATATATATAATAAAAAAAATATATATATATATATATATATATATATATATATATATATATATTTTTTTTTTTTTTTCCCCAGTATATATATATGGGGTATATATATACACACAAATACACATCAGTTATGTCAGTCATGTAAGATTTGGTGCCTCAGGGAAACAATTGAATACAGCTTCAGGGGTTCTACATGTTGCGACAATGTAACAATGTAGATCTAATAAATACAGAAAAACACACCATATGTTCAACCTAACATAGCAACTTAGTAACATCTTATACAAGTGAATCATGGTAACTATTCACAGACTGCTGCATCTTTGTAGACCACATTTTTTTTTAGAGCATGGGTGTCGGTTTTGCTTCATAATCTGGATTAGTATCCCAGTCCCCATATGTCAGAGATAAGGGGTTGTTCACATATCAGTTATTTGATCAGTTATTTCCATCAGTTATTGTGAGCCAAAACCAGGTGCAGGTCAAAAACACTGAACTAGTGCAGATCTTTTCATTATACCTGATCTCTGTGTAGTGTCCACTCCTGGTTTTGGCTCACAATAACTGATGGAAATAACTGATCAAATAACTGATATGTGAACAACCCCTAAAACTGAAGAGAAAATGCTTCTAGACTTACAGTTACAATGCAATGTACTTTCAATTCCTTTTCAAGTCCTAAGTGTGAAATGTATATAAACCTTGAGTCAGTGCCTAACGTTGCATATAAAAGGGCACATTTATTAGGCACCGGTCTTAATAAGCTCTGCATAACTTTGGCGCATCCAGTGCTAATTCTAAATGTAAGACTTTGTTAAACCCGCTGTGACCGGGGAAGAAGTTGCTAATTCTGCTGCACGATGGTGTGCGACAGAATCTACACCAGATATATGCCACAAAAGTGTTGTATGTCTGGTCATAAAAGACCCCCAAAATGTTTAGTAAATTTTTGTGTTCCCTATTACAGATTAGTGTATTTTTTGTAGGAATCAATTTGGTAGTATAGTAATAAAAATATGGCTGCACAACATTTCACAAGCAAACAATAGAGCTAAGGAATGGGAATCATTCTAAATTAAAGTGGTATTATAATTACTAGAAATGACTGAGCAATGCCCATTTGCCTGGGGTTTCTGAGCAGAGTATAAATGTAGCTGGTTCCTATACCGCCCTGAATATTGTAGGCTTAGGTAAGTCCAAGAGAGGCAGTCTGTTAGTGTTAGGTACTCATCTGCGGAAGCCACCTTGACGCTTGGTAGATGGGCCCGATACACGTTTGATCAAAAATGTGCGCAAAGAGCTTCTATTTTTTCAATTTTCATTTCTAGTAGGTATAATACCACTTTAAATTAGAATGATTCCCATTCCTTAGTAGAGATGAGCGAGTAGTGAAATATTCGAAAGTTCGAAATTCGATTCGAATAGACCGCGAAATTCGACTATTCGACCGGATATCGAATCCCATTAAAGTCTATGGGAAAAAAATGCTCGCCACTTGGAAATCTCAACTCGACCACTTGGAGGTCACCAAGTCCACCCTGGAACCTCAGAAAAGGATGCCAACACTGCTGGAATGCAACTGGGACAGCAGGGGAAGCATGTCTGGGTGCATATAACGTGCCCAAGTCGCACTATTACGCCACTATCACAGCCTCTCAACAATACACTCCAAACACAATCTAAACTCTCTGTAAAGTGAGACCATACAAGGAAACCTTCTTTCCTCTACATTGCCATGGACCCCAAGCCAAACTAGACAAAAAAGAAGATGAAATTCTGCACCCCTTAAAATCACGTTGCCTATGACAACCACAGATGGCATAGGCAAAGGGGAAAGCAAATAGACCCCACCCCTAATTGTCATTGTGTGTGTGTGTGTGTGAGATGTGGTCAGACATGTCTTCTTTAAAATGTAAAAACAACTCAAACACATGCAGAAGCCTTAAAATGCCCAAATTGTTGGCGCTTGAGATGTCAGTGACCCGACCTGGCCCAGTGTCATGTCTAGCAGGTAAAGCAGTGGGGATGTTGAGGGATGCGTAGGACCGCAAAAGGCAGGAAGAGGCCGTGGGCTGGCCAGAGGCTCATGGAAAATTTTGTGGAGGCCCAAGAGGTGAGACGTCTTAAAAATTGTGTGGAGGCTAAAGAGGTGAGACGTGTTAAAAATTATGTGGAGGCCCAAGAGGTGACACCTCTTAAAAATTATGTGGAGGCCCGAGAGGTGAGACCTCTTAAAGATTTTGTGCAGGCCCAAGAGGTGAGACCTCTTAAAGATTTTGTGGAGGCCCAAGAGGTGAGACCTCTTAAAGATTTTGTGCAGGCCCAAGAGGTGAGACCTCTTAAAGATTTTGTGGAGGCCCAAGAGGTGAGACCTCTTAAAGATTTTGTGCAGGCCCAAGAGGTGAGACCTCTTAAAGATTTTGTGCAGGCCCAAGAGGTGAGACCTCTTAAAGATTTGTGGAGGCCCAAGAGGTGAGACCTCTTAAAGATTTTGTGCAGGCCAAGAGGTGAGACCTCTTAAAGATTTTGTGCAGGCCCAAGAGGTGAGACCTCTTAAAGATTTTGTGGAGGCCAAGAGGTGAGACCTCTTAAAGATTTTGTGGAGGCCCAAGAGGTGAGACCTCTTAAAGATTTTGTGAGGCCCAAGAGGTGAGACCTCTTAAAGATTTTGTGCAGGCCAAGAGGTGAGACCTCTTAAAGATTTGTGGAGGCCCAAGAGGTGAGACCTCTTAAAGATTTTGTGGAGGCCCAAGAGGTGAGACCTCTTAAAGATTTTGTGAGCCCAAGAGGTGAGACCTCTTAAAAGATTTTGTGGCAGGCCCAAGAGGTGAGACCTCTTAAAGATTTTGTGGAGGCCCAAGAGGTGAGACCTCTTAAAGATTTGTGGAGGCCCAAGAGGTGAGACCTCTTAAAGATTTTTGTGCAGGCCCAAGAGGTGAGACCTCTTAAAGATTTTGTGGAGGCCCAAGAGGTGAGACCTCTTAAAGATTTTGTGGAGGCCAAGAGGTGAGACCTCTTAAAGATTTTGTGGAGGCCCAAGAGGTGAGACCTCTTAAAGATTTTGTGCAGGCCCAAGAGGTGAGACCTCTTAGATTTTGTGGAGGCCAAGAGGTGAACTCTTTAAGATTTTGTGGAGGCCCAAGAGGTGAGAACACTTAAAGATTTTGTGCAGGCCCAAGAGGTGAGACCTCTTAAAGATTTGTGCAGGCCCAAGAGGTGAGACCTCTTAAAGATTTTGTGGAGGCCCAAGAGGTGAGACCTCTTAAAGATTTTGTGGAGGCCCCAAGAGGTGAGACCTCTTAAGATTTTGTGCAGGCCCAAGAGGTGAGACCCTCTTAAAGATTTTGTGCAGGCCCAAGAGGTGAGACCTCTTAAAGATTTTGTGCGGCCCAAGAGGTGAGACCTCTTAAACATTTTGTAGAGCCCAAGAGGTGAGACCTCTTAAAAATTATGTGGAGGCCCAAGAGGTGAGACCTCTTAAAAATTATGTGGAGGCCCAAGAGGTGAGACCTCGATAAAAATTATGTGGAGGCCCAAGAGGTGAGACCTCTTAAAAATTATGTGGCTGCCCAAGAGGTGAGACCTCTTAAAAATTTTGTGGAGGCCCAAGAGGTGAAGACTCTTAAAAATTGTGTGGAGGCTAAAGAGGTGAGACCTCTTAAAATTTTTGTGGAGGCCCAAGAGGTGAGACTCTTTAAAATTATGTGGAGGCCCAAGAGGTGAGACCTCTTAAAAATTATGTGGAGGCCCAAGAGGTGAGACCTCTTAAAAATTATGTGGAGGCCCAAGAGGTGAGACCTCTTAAAAATTTTGTGGAGGCCCAAGAGGTGAGACGTCTTAAAAATTGTGTGGAGGCCCTAAAGAGGTGAGACCTCTTAAAACATTTTGTGGAGGCCCAAGAGGTGAGACCTCTTAAAAATTATGTGGAGGCCAAGAGGTGAGACCTCTTAAAATTTGTGGAGGCCCAAGAGGTGAGACCTTAAAAATTATGTGGAGGCCCAAGAGGTGAGACTCTTAAAAATTATGTGGAGGCCCAAGAGGTGAGACCTCTTAAAAATTTTGTGGAGGCCCAAGAGGTGAGACCTCTTAAAAATTGTGTGGAGGCCCAAGAGGTGAGACTCTTTAAACATTTTGTGGAGGCCCAAGAGGTGAGACCTCTTAAAAATTTTGTGGAGGCCCAAGAGGTGAGCCATAAATATATATATAATTTTTTTACGGAGCAATTCTACGGCGGTTAAGGAGGAGGAGGAGGAGGTGGAGGAGGAAATGGCACTTCATACAGATGGCACTTCACTTTTGGCTGCTTTCCACTGTTGGAGAAGCAAAGTCCGGGTCAATCCACTTGCTGTTCATTTTGATTAGCGTCAGCCTGTCGGCACTGTCGGTTGACAGGCGGCTGCGCTTATCGGTTATAATGCCCCCGGCTGCGCTGAACACCCTTTCTGATAGCACGCTGGCGGCAGGGCAGGCAAGCACCTCCAAGGCGTACAGGGACAGTTCCAGCCACGTGTCCAACTTGGAGACCCAGTAAGTGTAGGACGCCGAGGGATCGGGGAGGACAGGGTTACGGTCTGCCAGGTACTCCCGCAACATCCGCCGATACTTGTCCCTCCTGCTGATAGCGGGCCCCGCAGTGATGGAAGTTGCACGAGGGGGTGCCATGAACGTGTCCCACACCTTGGAGAGTGTTCCCCTGGTGGCTGTGGGCCTGATGGATGTTGTGGGACTCTGGGAGACCCTCTCCTCTCTGCCGCCAGCGATGGTGGGTGGGAAAATCTCCATCATGTTCTGCACGAGTTCCCTCTGGTATTCCAGCAATCGATTCGTCCTCTCCTCTACCGGAATAAAAGAGGAGACGTTATCTTTATACCGGGGGTCCAGGAGTGCGAAGACCCAGTACAGTTTGTTCTCCACTATCCGGACAACACGTGTGTCCCGGGAAAAGCAGCCCAGCATGAAGTCAGCCATGTGTGCCAGACTCTGAATAGGCATGACCTCACTGCCCCCACCAGAAGGATCACTTGCCATTTCCTCCTCT
>ONZH01011003.1:0-22622 GCA_900303285.1 Rhinella marina | reverse complement strand
CGCCACAAAATCATGAGCCTCTGGCCACCCACCCTCTTCCTGCCTTTTTGCGGTCCTACGCATCCTCAACATCCCCACTGCTTTACCTGCTAGACATGACACTGGGCCAGGTCGGGTGACTGACATCTCAAGCGCCAACAATTTGGGGCATTTTTAAGGCTTCTGCATGTGTTTGAGTTGTTTTTACATTTTAAAGAAGACATGTCTGACCACATCTCACACACACAATGACAATAGGGGTGGGGTCTATTTGCTTTCCCCTTTGCTTATGCCATCTGTGGTTGTCATAGGCAACGTGTTTTAAGGGGTGCAGAATTTTTATCTTCTTTTTTGTCTAGTTTGGCTTGGGTCCATGGCAATGTAGAGGAAAGAAGGTTTCCTTGTATGGTCTCACTTTACAGAGAGGTTTCGATTGTGTTTGGAGTGTATTGTTGAGAGGCTGTGATAGTGGCGTAATAGTGCGACTTGGGCGCGTTATATGCACCCAGACATGCTTCCCCTGCTGTCCCAGTTGCATTCCAGCAGTGTTGGCATCCTTTTCTGAGGTTCCAGGGTGGACTTGGTGACCTCCAAGTGGTCGAATTGAATTTTCCAAGTGGCGAGCATTTTTTCCCATAGGACTTTAATGGGATTCGATATCCGGTCGAATAGTCGAATTTCGCAGTCTATTCGAATCGAATTTCGAACTTTCGAATATTTCACTACTCGCTCATCTCTACTAATTAGCAGTGATCCTGTTATCTGTACAGTGTGTGACTGGAACACATGCAGAGGAGGCAGCCAATGATCAGGTAACATCAGGGAGCAAGGAACACTTTATTATTGAAGGTATGGGGAATATGAAACAGAAGGAGCACACAGACAGGCAGAGTGAAGGCACCAACATTCAGAATGAAGGCAGGAAAGGAGGTTTATTACTGAAGCAAGCAGGGAGAGAATACAATTTACAAACTTTATTTTACTTTATTTTACCTCCTATCAGCCTGAGCTAACAGAAGAATTTGAAGGGAGAGAAAGCAGCTACTAATTAGCTGTTGTCTCTGCACTGAAACTGCTGCTTCAGTGAAAGTGAAAGTAAGAACAGGTTTTATCCCCCATTATTCCTGACTTGATTTCTAACAGTGATATCTCCTGATTGGTAACAGCTAGAAGCATGATAAAGCTGGGATGCCAGCTTTAAAATAACACCAGTTTCATGCTTCTAGCTGCTACCAATCAGGAGATATCAGTAGCTAAAGCAGCCCTCCCCCCAATCCTCTTCTGCCTGACTCCAGCTCGGGCAGAACAGTTAAGTACTTTTCCCATTGCCCGAGCTGGAGTGGGGCAAAACAGTTACCTGGTTAAGATTATTTACCAAACAATTATATAAAGATGCAGTATTTATTTGACATATCCATCAAACAGTTAGGCCCCATTCAGACGACAGTGTTTCACTGTACAGCGGCGGCTTCAGGAAGCGCACGGCGTCATAGCAACCAATGACACCATGCGCTCCCGTCCTCTGGGGCAGCACAGGCCGGGCTTTCATGGTCCGTATACGGCCGTGAAACATGGTCGTCTGAATGGGGCCTTATCAGAAGAAGAGAAATGAACATTAAATAAACTAATACATTTAATGAAGTTGGAGATAGCATTAAAATCAATTAAAAATAAGGCACCGGGATGGAAACTGTTCAAAATATATAAGGAATATAAACAAGTATGACTTCCCAATTTGTTGGAAATATTTAGTTTTGCTCACAAAAGTGACAATATATCTGGATCAGTGGAATAATTATCATTAATCCAAAAGAGGATAAGGATTTCCATTTCCATTTATATGGCAGGTAGAGATGAGCGAATATTTCAAAATTTGCTTTGCCGAATATTCACCGAATTTCTGACAAAATATGTATATAAATGAACTTATTCGTCGAATCCACGTAAAAAAAAAACACGTTGTTTTGCGAACATTCCTGCCCAAATTACGTACGTACAGTCAGCGTAGTTAAAAGTACGCAATACGTAAGCATTAGTGTACAAAAGTACGTACGAATCCTTAGCGTACTATTACGTCATACGCACGAGTCTAGGACGCGGCGTGCAATCTTTAGAGGCAGTCCATATGAACTAGAAAAATAAGGTGCTCACTGCTGCTAGCTATCAATAAGTGAATAATTTACTAAAAACACCGTACAATAAGTGCATAATAGGACACATTGCAGTACCAGAAAAAGAATACACACAATGGGCTAAAGTGCTCAACCATTAAAAACAGTGTAGCTAAAATACAGCAAATACATAAGTATGCAAACATTTTAGTGCAATCAATTTCACATTTGCAAGCATAAAAGGCACAGATATACCTTTGAGTCTCTCCTTATGGCTCCTAGTTGGCAATGATAAAACACTGTCTGTCTGGAACACATATTCCAAAATTTGATTGTAATCCACGTGAGGTAAAATTGTAATCCAAACAGGTAACGTGTAATCCACATGGATAATAGAGAATAGCAGCAAATAGAGAACCCTTTTTGCAAAGGGGGCTCCCAAATAACCTGAGAAAGGGGGGAAAAGGAAAATAGGCGTACTTAGGCGCAACTGGGACTTTTCTGAAGAATGGGGGGAGTCCTGACAGCCATGTCTGTGAGAGTCAAATGGGGGCAATACATTACATATTAGAAAAAAGCAACACATAGAGAACCCTTTTTGCAAAGGGGGCTCCCAAATAACCTGAGAAAGGGGGGGAAAGGAAAATAGGCGTGCTTAGGCGCAACTGGGACTTTTCTGAAGAATGGGGGGAGTCCTGACAGCCATGTCCGTGAGAGTCAAACGGGGGCAATACATTACATATTAGAAAAAAGCAACACATAGAGAACCCTTTTTGCAAAGGGGGATCCCAAATAACCTGAGAAGGGAGGAAAAAGGAAAATAGGTGCACTTCGGCGCAACAGGGAATTTTTCTATAGAATGGGGGAAGTCCTGACAGCCATGCCCATCTGGGTGAGAGTCCAACGGGGGCAACACAAACTAAACAAAAACAACTGCCAACTAGCATCTCACCCGTCAGGTGCAGTCCATGGTGTGGCTCCCATAGGTCCTCCTGCAGTGTCCTTGACACTGCCAGTAGTTGGGTTCCTCAGATGAGGGACCTGAAGTCCTCCTTGCTCGAGCTGCTGCTAAAGCTCATCAGAGGACGCTCCTGCCTATTGTAGGCCATGCTCGTTGCGGTGGTGGAACTCCAGTGCCCTCTTCTTCCTGAAGTTGGACTTGACCGGGTCCGGGTGGTGGTGACACTGGCGAGCGCTGCAGCCATTTTCGCTTTTCTGGATCCTCCTGCCGGGACAGCAGGGGTAAGGACTTCCGGCTGCAGCGGTTCCGGAAAGGGTGCATCCGCTTCCCCGGCTGCTGCTAGCTTCATCTTCCACCGCAGCTGGTATTGGTGGATGACCATGGATTTGAAGGTGAACGATAACGTGATCAGCTGACCCAGCTGTAAGGACTGTGGTGGTGGTGCTGGCAGTCCAGGAATCAGAGGCTCCGGCTTTTCCCTGAACCGGAGGACACCATCTGGGAGCTACTGCAGGGCAGCGCAAGCGTCCTGGACCTGGTGGTTCATCCGGCCACACTTCTGGTTCCGGTGTAGGCACCAGAGGCTTTGAAAGGAGGTAACCCCGGTCGCAAATGGGCCTTTCAGGGACGCCATGGGGGTGTACTCCACCTGATCCCCCATGTAAAGGCTATGACGATGTTGTGGCAGGTACGGCCGTTTAACCGACCTGCGGAAGCCAGACCCTCTCCCAATGGAAAACCAAAGCGCAGTTCCCTTTCGGCGTTCCAATGAAGGATCTCCCGGCCTAGGGTGGTCGAGTACCTGGATGACCCAATCCTCCACTGCGGTTTTATAGTCCCAGAGGGTCTGTGCATGGGCCGTCACAGATGGTTTAACAATTGGGTTCTGGTGTATGGAAGGGGTGGATCTCCTCCTGTGCGGCTAAGTGGACGCTCCAGCCGCCTCCGCCGCCTGAGCCACAGCAGACGATCCAGCCGCACCAGACGCTCCAGCCACATGAGCCACAGCAGACGTTCTAGCCACACGAGCCACAGAAGACATTCCAGCCACACAAGCCAAAGCAGACGCTCCAGCCGCCTCACAAGTCGCAGCAACAGCAACCTCAGCAGGTGGTAAGGAAGACACAGGCACTGAAGCTGGATTTGTCTGGAAGAGTTGTGACACCCTGATGTCTGGAGAGGGTGGTGGTTCAGGGAACTAATTATCTTTGTTTCTGGACAACTTATCTCGAAAATCACAACCATCCAGAATTGTTTACTGACAAACTGAAAAACCATAATTAATTATAACTATTATGTGATACATGTCTATAGTTTGAAGCCTCATTCACACGTCAGCTTTGACGTCAGTGCTGTACGTGTTCTCCACAGACAGCACATGTCCCCATTCATTTTAATGTGTTTATTCAGACATCAGTGTTTTAGCACAGTCTGTGAGTCAGTGTTTTCAGCCCGGATGCATGTCCTATCTTGATCCATGTTTCCGGATCCCTCACGCCCATTATAGTCTATGGGTTCCGTGAAAACCACGGATGCAACACAGATGCCGTCCGTGTTGCATCCGTGTTTCGTGGATCATTAAGAAGAGATGCTTTGAAAATTATTTTTCAGCTGTTCAGTGTCAGCTGAACAGCTGAAAAACGGAATGCAGCATGGACAGCAAAACAATGACCTACGGACCCAACACGGATCCTTCACGGACAGCTTCACGGATGCTTCACTGACCATCTGCTCACGGATTTGAGCACGGATGTGTGAATAAGGCTTAATATTGTCACGAGGGTGACACGATCTATTGCTGACCCTGTTGTGCCTGGGGTCAGAAGGTTGCAGCGAGGGATCGCTCCATGACCTAATGGTGAGAGTAGATTCCGCTCCAGGTTTTTCTGCTTAGGTTTGCGATTTTTTTTGTCCCATTTTGGAATCTGTAGCTTTTCCTTTCAGCTTTTCTCTGTCAGCCATTCCCAGCTACTATATATTCTCCCTTTCTGCTTCCCTTGTTGCCAGATATAGACCTTCCTTCCAGATCTTCTATTCTGACCTCAGGTGAACAACTGTTGCTGTGGAGCCGTTGGAGCTGGAGCTGTTGGATCTCCAGTTCACTCCTCTTGTTGATTCCTGTTGTTGTTGTCTACCTTCGGAGATTGTTTGTGGTGTTTGTGTTTTTGTCCTCTCCCTGTACCATTAGTGTCAGTGGTGAGAACTAGTGCTCCTGCCGCCCTATTCACTACCTAGGGCTTATTTCAGGGTAAGCCGGGGACGAGGCACGTGATCAGTGTACGGGTTAGCTGCCTGTCTTGGGACGTCAGAGCAGCCAGGTGCCAGTGCCAGGTAAGCAGGGGGCGGATTGGCCATAGACTTTACAGGGAAGTTTCCCGGTGGGCCGATGCTCAGGGGGCTGCCTGGGCCCTCCTCACGTCCGTCCAGTGGAAGTTTTTAGGTATGTATTTTGTGCTGCTGGCAGTATTTTGTGATGGACTGTGGTATTTGGCTCTGTTTGGGTGGTATAATGTGCCACAATATGGTATTTCTGGTCCTCCCTTCCATCAATTTGGACACAACTACAAAACGGGGCCACTTTTAGTATTTTTTCCAGGGCCACTTTAAGTTCCCAGTCCGTCCCTGCAGGTGAGCTAGGAGTCATCACTCCTCCCTCTCCCTAATGGAAGGGTACTCCTCTTCCTTCCCCTCTGCGCCACACGTCTGTTAACTGCCATATCAGACGTGATAAATATACTGATAAGAAACCATTACCAGCATTTACTTAACTGTAAATCCTCTGCCTTCTGATCTGTAACATGGCAGATACCATTTTTAACCATTTCTGCGGGATGAGTCTCGAAAGTTTGTAAACTGAAGCTTTTGGGAAATTCATAACAAATTAGATTTATGTAGAATTGATTTCCACATCTGTAATTGTATTATCTCTTAGAGCGTCAGACACAGTTTCCCTATTCTTTTTTCTGTTTCACCTTAGTCTAGGATGAGCAATACGTTATTTGAAATATATACTCTTCTTTATGGTAGTGTAAGGAGATTTGTTGTATGCACTCTATTTAATAAGCTTAATTTAAACTAATAAAACACAAAAAGGATTATGTAATTAGGAACTTCTAGTTCAATAATTAAAAACAACTGTTAATATACAGAAAATGGTTTACAGAAAGACTACACACATTGTTTTCCACTAGGTCCTGTTATAGATTTTATCAGCAGACCATGTTGATTTACCTAGTAGTGAGATCAGCAATTCTGTTTCTAACTCGTTTGCTGATTTTAACTTAGAAGATAAAATACGGCTATTGATTCAGAATGTGCCATTTGAGTAAAATGTAGATATTAGAACTTGAATGTGCCACTGTGCCCTTTTTGAGGAGAAAAATATGTGGAATTTTCACTTTTTATTCCCTGACAGAAAGGTTGTTATAGCGGAGACATAATTCAAGCAGCTAAATGGAAGCATTAACATCACTAGCGAAAGCTCCATTACTTGGCATGGATGGTAGGGCATGATAGCTTAGTTCTTGCTGAGAAAGAGTTAGCTTTTTTATTTTTAAAGAGAATTTAAACAAGGCTAGTGAGTGATTTCTGATGGACTGTATCCTAATCTCCAAAACTGATATATGCTATGGATACATATTGTTTGGAATGATGGAACTCAAAGAAATCAACATGCAATTACAATACAACTAGATGAAGTGGCTTTTGGGTCTTATCCTTCAAGTTTCCATTGAATGCAGTAGTCATTTGATAGGCTTTCTAAAAGCATAATTTGGCACCCCCAGGAGTTGTTAACTGGATTACTACAAACTTTCAAATATTCAGAACCACAAGTTACCTATGGTACAAAGTAGGGTGGTTTGTGTGGTATAGCATACTATTATAGAATGTGCAAATAACAGTAGAAAACAATACTAATTTTTAGCATAATTCAATACAGTGCCCAAATAACAGTGTCACAAGTTAGCTAAAAAATACTTTTATTGCTTATATATCAATATCAATGCTATATGAGGTGTCTATAAGGCTGGAAACAAATAAAAATGTGTCACACCGGGGTTAGTCTGTTACAAACAATCCTGTATACTACCAAAGTATCAAGAACAGCAAATGTAGGGGGTAGTGCCCAAACGAGGACGGGAGCACACCTTTTCAGGTATTTGAACTAGCAAACAGCGTGCCATGCTGCTTTCTACAGCGCATAACAGGAACACCACACATGCTCCTAGCAGCTAGACTGTTACCACTTACCAGTTACCACTGGTATCCAAGCTACCAGCATAGTAGTGAGCTAACCATACACCTTCACTACTTTTTGGAGTAACATATTCACTGATTTCCCACAGGTTAAATGTTTAGGAACTGACCTTTAGCCCTTGACCATCTAATGTGCTGGAATTTTCATACCTTACAACTCTGTCCTCCCTTCTGGGTGTGTCCCTCAACTACTTTAGTCCCCATTTAGGCAGACACACCATAGCCCTGTGTCCCTGAAGATTTGGGAGCATAATATAATTGATGAAACGCGTCGGAACACTGCTTTTATTACAATCTACCCCTAGGGATTAGAATCATCATCCCAAGGCAGGGACGTCCAGGGCTTCCACAACAGAAAGAGGTTTTGGACGGGGCTGTCCTTGTCAGGGCGAAGACTCTGTATTTAGGAGGTCATTAGGGCGTACTAGTCCTGACAGAGCATTTTAGGGCAAGTATGTACTAGCCCCATCCTTCAGCAGGAGTGTTGTTTGGTGCATTATCTACTACAGGAGGACCACAAGAATCCTCTGCTTATCGGTAATATCATTCAATTTCTCTACGGGCATATGTTATTCAATGACTGTGCAGTGTGTGTTTCCATTCACCCAGGATCTGATTCACCTGTGAGTATTTTTTTGTTTGCGGCATGGTTTGCCTGGTGTTCTCACACTATTGTTTGTTTATTTATGTCAAGTGCCTATTTTTTTATTTTATTTTTACCTTTGATTAAAAGTTATGTTTTACAATTTGTACTACCCCCATACATTTGTTGTGCATAAGGCTTACTAGAAAGGATGCTTCTCCTATGGTCCCTGCTGTCCATTAGGACAATGTGATGCCATTTTCCACCTAGGAATGAGATACCTAGTTGAAACCTGCTCTACTGCACTCTCCAGTTCCCACTGAGCATTTTGAGGAGCATATCACCCCATTTGGTCAAGTTTGAAAAGTGCAGCCTAGCACCGTGAAGTTGAGGATTAAATTCCCTTAGCAGCCCAGAGTGTTGGCCTGGCCTGGTGTATTGGAGGTAAGGGCATGCAAGGCTGCTAGTTAGAGATGAAGAAAGTTTTCAAATATTTGATTTGAACGCCAAATATTTCCAAAAAACGTAGAACGTTAAACCAGCTATATTCTAGCCTGAATCTCAGAGTACATGACTATGCATTGCAGCAACATGCATGCTTATTTGCCCCAATTTGAGAATTGAGGCGTAATAGAAGTGCTTATCTGTTTAACAAGGTGGACAATGTTCAATTCAATAGCTCTGTGACCTACACTGAGATTTTTGTAGTGGTAGGGGCTACAATCCTTCATGGAATTCATGATCTCCCTGTACATATTGATTAGGGTATGTTTAGATATAGGATTTTGGGCTTTGATTTCAGCACAGATTCATTCTTGAAAAGAAGGATGAAAATACCTCCTTTTTTTTTTTAATAGGAGGCAGTGGCCAAGGGTTTTTGTTGTGCAGTATGCAAGACAGCACTAGGAATCTGCAGGTGCATTCTTGGTACAGTTACTGTGCAGAACCCTTGCAAAGCTGCAAGGGAGCTTACTCTCAGTTTTCCGTTGTTCAATGGAGCTAAACCTAGAGCAAGTCCGCATGAAAACTCACATCTACAACAGTGCTCATTCATTTATGGTACTACTCGCGTTTCTATTTTACATGTGTGGGTACATTTTCTAACAGTGTCCTTTTATTGACTTTATGTAATGTATTCCACGTGTAACTATTTTGCCGTTTCGTTTGAAGGAGACATTAAAGAGCAAATGTATTGTCCAATATATCATTATTAGTGTGGAGTGAATTGAATCGATTAGAATTTCAGGGAAAATTCGATTCACCCTTGTTAAAGTAACCAACTCCATCTTGTCACAATTATTAATGTAGCTGACTCCATCTCATCTCTAAGCAAGCTTTTCCAAACTGCTTAAGGACATTCCAGTAAAGGTGTGGAGGGGAATGGTGGGCAACAAGACTTGTTTAGGTTGCCATGGGCTAAAGGCGAGACCACACAAACCTCGTCCACACATTCCACCACAACCTGCTCGTTCTGTCCTGACATGAGGCTATCATGCCCTGTTATCTATAATCTGATTGGTCAGTGTCCTATATCATAAATCTTTGATTGGCTTTGTGTTTGTGTCTTTGTGTATAAATAAACACCGAGGAAGGGGAAACCCGGACTCTATTGTACACCAACTCTGTGTGTGCTTGATGTCCCCCGGCCGGTGAATCGCTTGAACCTTGACAACTTCATTTTCAGTAGAGGAAGCTACTCTAACAACCCTAAAGCTAAATTTTATTCTGCTTTGTGGTTAAAAAAAAAAAAAAAAAGAAAAAAAAACAAACAACAGACATATTGGGTATAGCCACATCTGTAACAACCTGCTCTATAAAAAATATCACATGATTCACCCTGTTACCTGAATGCTGTAAAAAATTTTAAAAAACTGCTAAAACATCCGTAAAAAAATAAAATCTGTGTCAAAGCAAACTTTTTTTTTTGGTCACCTAAAAAGTGTAATATTGAATGATCAAAAAATCATATGTACCCAAAAATGGTACCAATAAAAATGTCAACTCTTTCCGCAAAAAAAGAGCCCCTACACAAGGTAATCAGTAAAATCAGTTTTGAATATCTTGAGGGGAGTAGTGTCTAAAATGGGGCCATTTATGGGTGGTTTCTATTATGTAAACCCAACAGTGACTTCATAACTGTACTGGTCCTTTAAAAAAGTGGGCTTTGGAAATTTTCTTAAAAATGTTAAGATTTGCTTCTAAAACTCTAAGCCTTCTAATGTCCTAAAGAAATAAAATGGCATTTACAAAATGATCTAAACATAAAGTAGACATATGGAAAATATAAAGTAAGAACTATTTTATGAGTTATCACTTTGTTTTAAAAGCAGAGAAAATTTGGAAAGTTGCAAATGTTTTTGTGGTATATAAGTTTTTGTGGTATATAAGTTTTTTTAATAAATAAAAATGAAATATATTGACTCAAATTTACCACTGTAAGGAAGTACAATGTGTCACAAGAAAACAACCTCAGAATGGCTTGGATAAGTAAAAGCGTTCCAAAGATATTACCACATAAATTGACACGTCAAATTTCCAAAAAAACAGCCTGGTCCTTAAGGTAAAATATGGCATGGTCTTGAAAGAGTTAATATACTTTATGTAGGGAAAATGTTTATTTATACCAAAAAACTAGAGCTGAAATGTCCCTTTGCAGTGATCTTTTTCAGAGTTGCTGCTAAGGGACATTCCTCTTCCTAACAGTGCAGTGCCACACTGACTATGAAGACTATGTAACTGTCCCTATGTACAGTAAAGGAGCTTCCCCCCTACCTCCCTGCATTGCCTGTAGTAAGCGTTTACTGCTCACATAGGCATTGCTTCCGTCGGGTGGTTCTTTTTCTGTCGCTGTAGCCATATACGGCTTTTTTTGTGCAGGACAATTTGTCGTTTTTAATGGCAGTTTGAGGTACACATAACATCAACTTTTTCTGCGAGGGAGACGCGAAAAAACAGCATTATAGTCCTTGAGTTTTTAACGTTATAAATTTTTTGGCGTTCATTTTTTGGCACAAATAACATGATAACTTTATTTGCTGGGTCTGTATAATTACAGAGATACCAAAAACATACCGTGCTTTTATCTTTTACTGCTTTTGCACAATGCAAACTATTTTTTAAAATGTAGAAAATGTTTTTATATCACTGCATCACTTATTTTTCTATCTATGGAGCTGTGTGAGAGCTTGATTTTTATGGGACAACTTTTAGTTTTCATTGGTATCATTTTGGGGTAAATAACACTTTTGGATCGCTTCTTATTCCATTTTTTGTAGACCATAAGCAAAAAAACATCAATACTGGCATTTTTTTTAATGGTATTCACTGTACATGATAAATGACATGATAATTGCATAGCGTAGTTCATTATGGATGTGGCAATACCAAATATGTGGTAGTATTTCATGCTCCAATGCTCTCCCTTGCCCTGTGCTATTCTGTGTTATTTTTACATAAACCAGAGAAGTGTAGCCTGCTGGGAAGAACTGGAGGCCGCCTGCCTACACTGGCATCAGCACCCTGCAATCACATTTGCAAGGTGCCGATGGGAGACAGATGGAGTCTGCTCCTTCTGTAACTGCTTACATGCCCTGATCTCTTTTGCCTGTGGCATGTAAGGGGTTAAACAGCCCATAATGATCTATTTATCCCCAGGACTGTGACTGCGATGGGGGGACATCTTCTGCGTCTGGAGGAAAGAAGGTTTGTACACAAACATAGAAGAGGATTCTTTACGGTAAGAGCAGTAAGACTATGGAACTCTCTGCCTGAGGAGATGGTGATGGTAAGTTCACTAAAAGGGTTCAAGAGGGGCCTGGATGTATTTCTGGAGTGTAATAATATTATAGGCTGTAGTTACTAGAGAGGGGTCAGTCATCCAGGGAGTAATTCTGATTGCCTGATTGGAGTCGGGAAGGAATTTTTTCCCCTAAAATGGGGAAAATTGGCTTCTACCTCACAGGGGTTTTTTGCTTTCCTCTGGATCAACTTGTAGGATAACAGGCCGAACTGGATGGACAGATGTCTTTTTTCAGCCTTATAAACATGTTACTATGTTACTAATTGCATTGCTGCTGGTCCAGGCCATTATAGGAGGACAGCTAAATTATTACAGCTGTGCCCACCCTCTCTGCTGCACTGGAGACCCATACAGTGCTTAGACTGGGCCACCATGAAAAGGTAGCAGCCCAGCCTAAGGCCCTTTAGTCGCCACCTTAAAAAGTTGTATGTGTGGTCAATAAAGGGTTAAGGACCACGTTCAATTTATTTTTTTAACTTAATTCCCATTTGGTATCAAATCTCTTTCTGTTATGGAATGGCCATAAGGACAAATCAGGTAGAACAATTACACACCCTCAGCAAATTGTTGATCAAATTTACCCATGCTATGAATCACGTTATAACCTTAAGGGCCCGTTCACACGACCGTGTGAATGGGTCCGCACCTATTCCGCAAATTTGCAGAATAGGGGCAGGCCCGTTCACCTCTACGGGCGGCACGCTATCTTGCTGAGCCGCCGCTCCGTGCCGCGGCTCAGCAAGAAAAGATAGAACATGTCCTATACTTGTCCGTATGCACGGACAAGTATAAGCATTTTCAATGGGGCCGCCCGGCGTGTGTTCCGAGCGCTGCAGAACCCCCCTACTTTTGCGGGTAATGTGGACCCGCAAAAATATGGCCGTCTGAACGGGGCCTAAGGATAAGAAAGTTCACCAATTGTCCCCAAAGGAAATTTCTGGTTTCCTGTCTCATATTAATAATCCTTGTCTATCCATTGGCCACTTATAAATGTTGGCCTCAAATCTATTCATGAAATTTTCAAAGTCATTGAATCGTAAACATTGTTAGTACTCCAGGGGCCCTGATGGCTTGTTTAATAGTTTTATATTAAAAATAGGCAAACATTTTACCCCAATGCCTTTTGGATATCTTTAACATGGCTGTAAACAAACATTTCTCACCTGGAATGTTAGAGGCTCAAATAGTGACTTTGCCAATACCTGGCAATGATCCCAATTTTATTTTTTTGTTTTATGTTTTTCCTTTAACACAATTCAGTTGTACATGTATGGCGAAAGTTGGCTTTGGGGGTAATTACCTGCTGTTTTACACCTGAAACTAATGTCTGTGATTGTTGCTAACATCGATCATGAACATTTAAATCCTCAGATTCCATGTTCACTTGCAACCAAGGTATCTGAGAGGATTTTTTCTGGGAGCTCTGTGCTTCTGAGGCCTGAACAGATCCCACTCCCCAAGATCAGGGGAGATAATGTGGTAGCCTCAAGCTTTCTAAAGGGTCTCAGGCTTGTCAAAGCTATGTTCCTAGTTCTTCAATAGCCTGCAGTTGTAATTCATTGCAGTCTACGGGAGAAACAATCTAACAATGCACATTCAAGTCCTGTAAGGGAACTTAATAGAAGTATTAAAAAAGTTATTAAAATATGAAAATACAAATGATTTGCACCACTGTGTTTCAAAATGCCAATACTTAAAAAAGAAATGTATTTATGCCATACGGTGCAAATTAGGCATTTACAGAGGCTGTCACCACTGATCTTGTTACACCTAAGTGCCACTTATTTCTGTGGCCAGACCCTCCCTCACTGCTTTTCCACTGCCTGACCTTATCATGGAAAACAGTGAGGAAGGGGCTGGTCACAGAATGAGTGGAGCTTGGGTGTAATCAGAGCAATGGTGACATCCTCATTGCACCAAATGCCTAACTTGCATATTAAGAATAAGTAGAACTCGGGAACAGATCCTCAGATCATTAACAGATAAACAGTGTTTTAACCAGGTGACCCACAGCTATGTTTCCATACAAACAGTTTTATAGGGAGGATGCTTTGACAGATTGCCTTTAAATGCATATAAAGGCAATGCAGATAATCTAATTCTTTGTCATAAAAGTGCATAACACTCCAAAACCTAGATTTATTCTAATTATAGTGCTTGAAAAGCACTATATAGTTATTCCTCCGTTTCTTTCTTCTTCTTCTTCTTCTCCCGAATTTCTGCAATTAATACAGCCCGAAACGTTTGGCGTACAGACTCCGTTCAAAGTGCGTTTCGAAGCCCTCGATGGTGACAGGTGTGCCATGTATTTTTGGAGTCGATCGGATTTGTTGTTTTTAAGATATCACAGGTTAAAACCCCAAAAATTCTCCATAGGAATGAATGGAGAGGCTAGAGTGGAGACCAATCAGTCAATCACAGTGAATATGCAAATAGGCAGCACCATATATGGCACAGCATACACACAGTGGAGAAGGCTTAGAGATATATAGAGATAATATAGAGGGGAGCTCTCCCAGACCTGAGGCTAAGGGAGTGTTCACATGTCCGTTGTAAGGAGCCGTGATCACGGGCCTCGGGGATGCGCACTGGCAGAAGAGGGGTTAATCCGTCATTTTGGATTCTGTTAAACTGTATCTATTTATGCTGAAAGAGACTTGCACCTGTGAGAGTCACAAAATGGCCGCCGAGTCCCCATGTGTTAACAGACAGCATGGCCGTTTCGCCCCCTCAGCTGGGCGCAGAGTCAAACTTAAAGGGGCAGTCACTCTTAAAGGGGCTTTCCAGACTCACTCTTAAAGGGGCAGCCACTCCTAAAGGGACAGTCTCTCTTAAAGGGGCAGCCACTCTTAAAGGGACAGTCTCACTTAAAGGGGCATCCACTCTTAAAGGGACAGCAACTCTTAAGGGGACAGCCACTCTTAAGGGGAAAGCCACTTTTAAAGGGGCAGTCACTCTTAAATGGACAGCTACACTTAAAGGGGCAGTCACTCTTAAAGGGTAAGACACTCTTAAAAGGGCAGCCACTCTTAAAGGGGCAGTCACTCTTAAAGGGACAGTCACTCTTAAAGGGGCAGTCACTCTTAAAGGGATAGCTACTCTTAAAGAGGTAGATACTCTTAAAGGGAAATACACTCTTAAAAGGGCAGCCACTCTTAAAGTTGCAGTAACTGTTAAAGGGATAGCCACTCTTAAATGTGCAGCACTCTTAAAGGGACAGTTACTCTTAAAGGGGCAGTCACTCTTAAAGGGGCAGTCACACTTAAAGGGGCTTTTTCTGAGTCATACTGAAAGGGGCTTTTTTGAGTTACACTTAAAAGGACTTTTCCCAAGTCACACTTAAAGGGGCTTTTCCCGAGTCACATTTAAACTATGGTCAGTGTTCTCCTTTATAGGTGTACTCTGGAAGTCACTGTTAAAGGTGCACCATTTTAAAGCACTATGTATTTTCTCCTGGAAATGCACATCTAGTTTAATTTGTTGTTTGGATACATTTTTAAATGGATAGATAGTATAGACTCTAAATCAGTGTTTCTCAACTCCAGTCCTCAGGACCCACCTACCGGTCATGATTTCTGAATATCCCACAGAATGAGGACCTGAGGTAAGTCCTGATGCATTGACAATCATTACATCACCTGCTCACTACTAAGGAAATCCTGAATACATGACCGGCAGGTGGGTCCTGAGGACTGGAGTTGAGAAACACTACTCTAAATGTTTCAAAAATATATGTAACTGTTTGGAATTTTTAAGTCATTCATTCATATCAAATGACATCATGTTTCTGAAATCTGATTATGCATTGCTGAAATATTAGGGTCCATGCAAACAATTAGGATTTCCATATCACGCAAATTCAGGTTTGAACTTATTATGTATGTTGTTATATTCCAAAAAACTGAACCACACAGTTTTGTGGATCCACACTGATGAAAAACAAGTATATACTGTAGATTAATCTGTGTTTTTATTTTCTTTATAAATCATAAGAACAGGTGGTAGCTTGTGGCAAGGTTTGCTGCAATATGGAATGGAGCGGATCATCTCTTTTGCTTTTCTTTAGATGTTTTATTAACATTATTTGAAGGCTATTGCACTAAAAGTGAAAACATGTCAGAGGGCCCTGCTGCACCAGAGAGGAAGAACCCGAATGGAGAGATATACTACTGTGATGTAGACATTACAGGATACAGATGAAGCATGGAGTAAAACCATCACATTACTCTTTACACATTTACAATTGCTAAACAGTGTAATGGGCGGTGTGGTCCATCCAAAGTCAGCTATGGTGTGGATATTAATATTGTAGTGCACTGTTTGTCTAGTTATTGGCTGCTATAGCTCTATGTAAATAAATTAGCCAAGTTTTAAATCTTATTTAACTCCCAATTACACATGAACACACCAAAAGATAAGAGATGAACAACCTCACATTATCAAAAACATTTAAAGGTTGTCTTAAAAGTGTGTCAGCTGACCTCGACAGATCTGGCTACCATGCCTGACTCCTGTTGCGCAACATCTCTCTCACCTCTGCACCTGCTATGGTCCTGCATAACTTTCAATCTGGTATACTGTAGGTATGGGGCGGTACCTATACCGCCCCATAACTATACCCTTGACTTGGCACTAAAATGTCAATGACAAGCAGGTAAACAGTGAATAGAAGGCAGAGCTCATACAAGCTCTGCATTCTTTTCAAACAACTAATTGTGGGGTTGCCAAGAGTTGGACCCCCACCAATCTGATATTAATGACCTATCTTGAGGATAGGTCATCAATATTGGAAACTGGTCAACCCCTTTAATTAGATATATAGGTATGGGGCGGTGGTAACAGCAGATACAGGAAAGATAAACCCTGTTACAGCACTGGAGATGCACTTGAGCTACAGCTTGTCTACAAGAACAATAGCAGAGCAGTATAATAAATGAGGTGATATAAAACATAAGGTGCAAAGAAATTAGATCTAATATATATTTCAGTTAAAATACATACTCAATCTTTAAAAGGTGTTCATAAAGGGTCATACATGTTAGGCCTACCTTAGGCCTTAGAGCAGACTATAGATAAGAGGGGAGAGTGACCATGTAATACAGTACATGTTTGTCTCAGGTCAACAAAGAGGCATTGATTTTGTTCATTTTTTCCCAGTTTTCTGATTTGCCAAAAAGAAGACGATAGGAAATCCACACATATTATATACCTATGTTCTAATAGGGTACATGGACACACACCGTATACTAATAGGTCAAAGCTTGAACAGGAATTAGCCAATTATCCTATTTATGGTTTTGTATCTACTTTTATACTCAACACTAAATACTCACCTACGTAGGTGTTCTCCAAATGATCAGAGCACATCCTGCTCTTCCCAGCAGGCACGATGCAGTCAAACATTGTGCCTGCTGGGTTGTGTAGGAGGAGCACACAGGCTTATTTCCGGGCCTGCGCACTAATCCTACACAGCCCAGAAAAGCGCGAAGTGTGACCGCATTGAACCTTCTGGGAAGCACCAGTAGTTGAGTTGCATGGTGGGACAGGGTTCAGACAGCTCCTTGCTTCAACATTGTGATTGACTTCCTCTGCAGAGACAATTGAGAGCAGGACATACCTCGGCCCTCCCAGTACTGCAGGATAGCCACCAAAATCCAGGACTGAGTATGAGTATTGGAAGCCATCAACAGAACTATATTGACTCTAAATTTAGAAAGATTGTCTATACAGTACAGCTATTATCCAGTTAAAGGGTTGATGGTTGTCTATGCTATAGTATATCCTTGTGGGGATTTTTATATAAGTAAGCCAATATGCTGTTTCATTAAATGGTTCAATGAACGTTATTGCTCAGTAGAGAAATTGGTTCTCCTAGATTAAAGAAATTGGCCAATTTCCATATTAATGACTTATCCTCATGATTGCTCATCAGTATTCGATTGGCAGGGGTCCGACTCCCGGCACCCCTGCCGATCAGCAGTTTGAAAAGAATGAGAGATGCCTAGTCTTCACTGTTTACCTGCTCACCAACATGGTGAGCAGGTGTAATTCCAATCCATCCATCCCCATTCACTTCAATAGGAAGGTGCAGTTCCCATTGAACTATATGGAGACGGAGGGGATGAAATTATACTTACTTGGTACTAAAATGTCAACGACAAGCAGGTAAACAACGAATAGAAGGCATGTGAGATATTCTAAAATCAAGTGGAAACAGCTCTAATCTGAATGTCCCTTAAAAATCAATGCTTGGCATAAGCCAAATACCTCACACCACCAACGACACACTAAACTCAACATACTGTAAAATCATACTGATACTTCAATAAGAATCCTATTGGTATCCAAGTCTAAGAGTCATAGCAATGTCAAGGTTAAGATTATTAGTAAAAGTGTGATAACTGAAGTCAATGTATTGATTTATAGGAATTTGTTTCATATTCAATTACATATTTTTCTTTTAATCAATCATAAATAAACCACCATAGTATAAGAGTATTTAAATTTTTTCCTATTGGTTTCTAAACAGCTATGTACTTTGACTTCTCTAAACATATAAACTGAATGCTTGATGAAACAGTTACTATAATAAGTATAGCTAAATAAATATACAGTGTGGATGTGCAGGGACACTTAAATAAAACACAAACTTTATTGAAAGATATTAGTAAAACAGGGCCTAGGGAAACACAAAGTAACAAGGTGGAGCCCACCCCCAAACACAGGTGCAATGAAAAAATCAACACCAATCCCGTCACCTGCCCCTCACTGCAGGTAGCGAACGGGTATAGTTTGGTTAATGGAGCCCAAATCCTAACCAAAGAAAGGGAAAGAGAGAGGAATGGATAGAGTGGAACCAAACTTAATCCAAACACTCCACCCCTGCACCTTAATCTTTGCTATGTGCTAGGGGTACATGAGACCCAGAGCCTCCTCTATTCCCCAATAAGCTCCTATTCATTCATTAAGAGCAGGCTGCCAAATACTCTCTAAAGCCACCCTTCCTATCTATACTGTATGCTCAGGCTCTACGCGTTTCATTAGCAACATCCTCAGGAGCCTACATAACTAGATAGTAACATGGATAGTGGTTAGACAGCAATTGCCCCGCAAGCCAGGTTAGCATATGCGGCACTGGAACGGCGTGTTTGGTCCCACTCTATCCATTCCTCTCTCTTTCCCTTTCTTAGGTTAGGATTTGGGCTCCATTAACCAAACTATACCCGTTCGCTACCTGCAGTGAGGGGCAGGTGACGGGATTGGTGTTGATTTTTTCATTGCACCTGTGTTTGGAGTGGGCTCCCCCTTGTTACTTTGTGTTTCCCTAGCTCCTGTTTTACTAATATATTTCAATAAAGTTTGTGTTTTATTTAAGCATCCCTGCACATCCAGACTGTATATTTGCTTTAACTAATGTGACGCGAACCTCATAATTTCTTTACTCTGACTGTGGTATAGTTAAATAAACCTTTTAATTATTTGTTTGCCTTTCTTTGCTATTTATCCACATATTTTAACCCATTAAGGACCCAGCCATTTTTCACCTTAAGGACCAGGCCATTTTTAGCAAATCTGACATGTCTCACTTTATGTGGTGATAACTTTAGAACGCTTTTACTTATCCAGGCCATTCTGAGATTGTTTTCACGTCACATATTGTACTTCATGGCAGTGGTAAATTTGAGTCAAAATATTTCATTCTTATTTATAAAAAAATACCAAATTTACCAAAAATTTAGAAAAATTTCAAATTTCCAAATGTCAATTTCTCTACTTTTAAAATACATAGTAATGCCTCCAAAAATAGTTATGACTTTACATTCATCATGTGTCTACTTCAGGTTTGGATCACTTTGAAAATTGCATTTAATTTTTTTGAGACGTTAGAAGGCTTAGAAATTTAGAAGCAAATCTTGAAATTTTTCACAAAATTTTCAAAACCCACTTTTTAAGGACCATTTCAGGTTTGAAGTCACTTTGTGAGGCTTCCATCATAGAAACCACCCAAAAATGACCCCATTTTAGAAACTACACCTCTCAAGGTATTCAAAACTGATTTTACAAACGTTTTTAACCCTTTAGGTGTTCCACAAGAATTAAAGGAAAATTTAGCCAAAATTTCCAAATTTAACTTTTTTGACAGATTTTCCATATGAATCATTTTATTCTGAGAATAAAGCAAGGGTTAACTGCCAAACAAAACTCAGTAATTATTACCCTGATTCTATAGTTTACAGAAATGCCCCATTTGTCATCGTAAACTGCTGTACAGGCACACGGCAGGGCGCAGAAGGAAAGGAACGCCAGGGCAGATTTCACTGGAAAAAGTTTAAGTTGCCATGTCACATTTGATGCACCCCTAGAGTAGGAAACTCCAAAAAACTGACCCCATTTTGGAAACTACGGGATAAGTTGGCAGTTTTTGTTAGTGCTATTTTAGGGTACATATGATTTTTTGGTAGCTCTATATTACACTTTTTGTGAGGCAAGGTAACAAAAACTAGCAGTTTTGGCATTGTTTTTATTTTTTGTTATTTACAACATTCATCTGACAGGTTAGATCGTGTGATATTTTTATAGAGAAGGTCTTTACAGACGCGGCAATATCTAATATGTATACTTTTTTTATTTATTTAAGTTTTACACAATATTTTTGAAGCACAAAAAAAAATCACATTTTAGTGTCTCCATAGTCAGAGAGCTGTAGTTTTTTTATTTTTTGGTTGATTGTCCTCAGGTAGGGGCTAATTTTTTGCGGGATGAGATGACGATTAGATTGGTACTATTTTTGGGGGCATACGCTTTTTTGATCGCTTGGTATTACATTTTTTGAGATGAAATGTGACAAAAAATTGCTTTTTTTAGACAGTTTTTATTTTTTATTTTTTACAGTGTTCACCTGGGGGGAGAGATCATGCTATATTTTTGTAGAGCAGATTTTTACAGACGTGGCAATACCTAACATGTATACTTATTTTTATTTATTGAAGTTTTCACACATAATATCCTTTTTGAAACAAAAAAAATCATGTTTCAGTGTCTCCATAGTCAGAGAGCTGTAGTTTTTTTATTTTTTGGGCGATTTCTCAGGTAGGGGCTCATTTTTTGCGGGATGAGATGACGATTAGATTGGCACTATTTTTGGGGGCATACGATTTTTTGATCGCTTGGTATTACAATTTTTGTGATGAAATGTGACAAAAAATGGCTTTTTTTAGACAGTTTTTATTTTTATTTTTACAGTGTTCACCTGAGGGGAGAGATCATGCTATATTTTTGTAGAGCAGGTTATTACGGACGTGGCAATATCTAACATGTATACTTATTTTTATTTATTTAAGTTTTACACAATAATATCCTTTTTGAAACAAAAAAAAAATCATGTTTCAGGGTCTCCATAGTCAGAGAGCTGTAGTTTTTTTTATTTTGGCGATTGTCTCAGGTAGGCGGCTAATTTTTTGTGGGATGAGATGACGATTAGATTGGCACTATTTTTGGGGGCATACGATTTTTGATCGCTTGGTATTACAATTTTTGTGATGAAATGTGACAAAAAATTGGCTTTTTTTAGACAGTTTTTATTTTTTTATTTTTTACAGTGTTCACCTGAGGGGAGAAGATCATGCTATATTTTGTAGAGCAGGTTTTTACGGACGTGGCGATACCTAACATGTATACTTATTTTGTTTTTTAAGTTTTACACAATAATATCATTTTTGAAACAAAAAAAATCATGTTTTAGGGTCACCGATAGTCAGAGAGCTGGTAGTTTTTTTTTTATTTTTGGGCGATTGTCTCGGGTAGGGGTCTCATTTTTTGCGGATGAGATGAAGGTTAGATTGGTACTATTTTGGGGGCATACACTTTTTTGATCGCATGGTATTACATTTTTTGATGAAATGTGAACAAAAATGACTTTTTTTAGACAGTTTTTATTTTTTATTTTTTACGGTGTTGACCGGGCGGGCTGGATCATGTGATATTTTAATAAAGCAGGTTTTTACGGATGTGGCGATACCTAATATGTATATTTTTTACTTTTTTTTCTATTTTTATGTGTTTCTTTATGGGGAAGGGGCTTTTTTTTATTGAAACTTTATTATTATTTTTTTATTAAAACACTTTTATTTAACTTTTTTTTTACATTTCACTTATGTCCCAGTAAGACGCTGTGAGACGCTGACCGTTGCCTAGGAGACCCAGCGCTGTGGCTGGGTCTCCTGGGCTTCCGTAGATGGGAGTCCTGATGCCTCTGGGCAAGGCATCGGGGCTTCCATCTCAGCCATCGGGCCCCCCTCCACCGCCTCACGGGGACCCTATGGCTGTAACAGCTGCCGCAATTACCTTGTATGCCGCGGTCAGCGTGACCGCGGCATACAAGGGGTTAATCTGCCGGCATCGGTGTAATCACTGTGCTGGCGGATACAGCAGAGGCCCGGCTGTTAGTATCAGCCGGGCCCCTGCTGCAGATTGCGGCAGCGGGCAGCCAGCAGCACGTTAACCCTAGGACGAGAATGCTCGTCCTAGGGCGTTAAGTAACGCCATATTAGGACAAGCATTCTCGTCCTAGGTCGTTAAGCTGTTAATCAAAATCTTCATTCATTTCTAAATCAGTTTTTGGCTTATGTAGGTTATAATACCTGTAGGAGCAGAAACTTAGTTTGTTTTTTTGTTTGTTTTTTTCTTTTGCCCACATTCTATTTCTTGGGCCCTCAATATCAATGCATAATAGGTCTTTTGAAACAGTCAACAGATGCCCCATGGAAAACAAGCCTTCATATGCTATGCTTTTGAAATGTGAAAAAAAATGCCAAACTAGGTGTTAATAAGTTAAAGGGTTTGACCAGGCTTTTACTATTAATGACCTATCCTCATGATAGATCATTACCCGGCACCCCTGCCAATCAGCTGTATGAGGAGACGGTGCACACA
>ONZH01011002.1:0-10115 GCA_900303285.1 Rhinella marina | reverse complement strand
CTGCGATAGATGGGAATCGAACCCGCATCAACTGCTTGGGAAGTAGCTATGCTCACCACTATACCACGAGCAGGCACAGCAACTGATAAGAACAGATACTAAACTTGATTTTAGCTGCAGTGCCAGCATGAGTAGTGGTGTCACCTGCAGGCGGTGACGGACCTTCGTTGCACCTAGTTGGGTGCTTCCCTAACATGTGATGGCCATGTGCCTCCGCCTTTCTTGGTCTGGGTGAGCACAATTTGCCCATGAGGGTAACCACCAGGCTGTTGCCTGAGAATTTGGGGTAATGGTGGGATTAGGCAGCCTCAGAGGCATCCATGCATGCTGCCCCTGCTGTTTCCTTTCCATTTCCGTGGTGTTTCCATCATTTTCTGAGGTTTCCAGGTTTTCACCCAGCCTTCCCTAGGCAGAGCCTTGGTCCCCTGCAAAAAATGCTCGAGTCTCCCATTGACTTCAATGGGGTTCGTTATTCGAAACGAGCACCCGAGCATTCGGGAAAAGTTCGACTCGAATTACGAGCACCCGAGCATTTTAGTGCTCGCTCATCTCTACTTATATCCATTATTCACTTTTTGTACACTGTTTGTCATTTAATATGCACTACTTTGTGATTTGTCACTATGTATTTATACATTATATGTAATAGCACTTTTTTCATCACTCATCTATTTATTATTTTTTCTTTTTTCATATTGCATTTGCTATTTATATATTATCTCCTTTCTCTTCCCCTCTCCCCTTTTTCCATTTACTTTCTATCCGCTATTTTTTCTATTTCATTTCACCCCTTTTCTATCCATCTTGGTCTCCTTTATTTTCTGATGCTATTTCTTCCTTTTCTGCCGCTATTATCTTCTTATTACTATTCTTCACGCTTCGGGAGTGTATTTTCCTGCCCTTGGTTACGTGACTTGCCATCACGTGACTGCGGCAGATCCCGGAAGCTGTTTGAGCGTCTTAGTTGCCGGGATGCGTCTGCGGTCACGTGACTGGACACCATGTGACTGCGACGCACTTCTGGCTCCGTACGCTCCATTTGCCACACTACATGTGGCTTCAACTTGGCGCATTTTTGTCTATCACACCAGTATATCCTTACTTATTATTGTTTGGGCTGCACTGATTGGTGGACTATGATTATATATACTTAGTATTTATGAGGAGAGCCATACCCCCAGAGGAAGACGTGGGGCTGAAACATGCGTTGGGGTGTGCGGCTCTCCTGGACTCAGTGCTCCTGTTTGTGGGTATGCTTATCTATTTATACTATTGATATGTTTAGCTATATCCCTAAGTGCTGGACACTGTGTATTTATTTATAATATCCTTTTGTTGAGGGCTCCCTATTTGGGATTATTTTGGTGGATGTATTCTATGTCCTTTGATATAGCCTCTGGATTTACTTATGCACTCATTTTAGACCTTACATGATCTGAGAGGGGATTTTTAGCGGTTATTATTTGCTATTCATATCACTGCCCAAATTCATATGTGGGGATGTTGCTGGTTTGGGGAGCCGCATTTTAGTTTCTTGGACTCTTTCTCTCTATTGACCTCTTTTTAACCCCTTCCCGACCGGCGCCGTACATGTATGGCGGTCGGGCGGTGCGGGGACATGACGCCCACTCGCCCGTGCGGCGGGCGTCATGGCCGGCAATTCTCTGCTGTTTCTAACAGCAGAGACTTGCGGCTACTTACTGCAATCGGCGGCGTCCTCCGATGGGCTTCTCATTCCTTGTGGGCCCTTCTGAAGTCTTCCGGTGGCGTCTGAACCCGGAAGCAGTTCGCTTCCGGGTGATGTACAGACGACCCGATTGGCCAATTGGGCTGTCTGTACAGGCTATGAAAGCTGTAATCCTCACTGGTGAGAATTACAGCTTTCAAAGTGCAATTCTTATTCTGGCCACTAGATGGCAGGCCAGGATAAGAAATGAGCAATCATGAGTTTTAATTCAAGATTAAAAATCAGAGATTGCTCATAGTGAAAAAATAAAAAGTACAATATATTAGCTCATATTTGAGCTTTCAAATAATAAAAAATTTAAAAAATGTTAAATATATAAAAAAAATATATATAGAAGTTTAAATCACCCCCCTTTCCGTATAATTAAAAAATAAATACCTAAATAAAAATAAATATAGACATCATGGGTATCACCGTGACCGAAAACGCCCGTACTTTTAAAATAAAATAAAAATTCCAACACGGTGAATTGTATGGCAGAAAAAAGCGTCAAAATGGCGATTTGCTGTTTTGTGTTCCTTATTTTTTTCTAAAAAAATTAAATAAAAAGCGATCAAAAAGTCATACACACCCCAGAATGGTATCAATAAAAACTTCAGATCGCCCCGCAAAAAATGAGCCCCCATACAGCTCCGTAAACACAAGAAAAACTATACATGTTAGGTACCACTGGATTCATACTGACCTGTAGAATGAAAGTAACTGGTCAGTTTTAATGAACAGCGAACGTCGTAAATAAAAAACCCGGAAAACTGTAGTGGATTAGTGTTTTTTTTGCAATTTCACCCGATTTGGAATTTTTTTCCCGCTTCCCACTACACTATATGCAATAATAAATGGTGGCGTTTGAAAGTACAACTTGTCCTGCAAAAAACAAGCCCTCATACAGCTATGCAAACAGAAAAATAAAAAAGTTATGGCTGTATGAAGGCAAGGAGCAAAAAACGAAAACGCAAAACCGAAAAAACCTCTGGTCGTAAAAGGATTAATGTCATCTTATTTTTAATTATTTTTCAATAAAAGTAATATTTTATGAGCTATATGGACTCCTTGTTGCTCTTTGTAGGTTTTTGTTACATTATAAAATATTGTACAGTTTGTAACATCTGTATTTTAGTTTCTAAAAGCTATTAAACACGTTGCAATATTTGCAAATAACAACATATTTTCAATCATATAAAAGTATGTTAAACTTTTTTTGGAACTGAAATGTTATGACTTTCTTACAAAATATTCAAATTAAACCTTGGAATGATTTAACATGAAGTTAACACAGTCATCTGCTGAGCTAGTCTTGGTGAGCTGAAATCAAGCTTTTAAAACAGTGGGGAACATTGAGAATATAGCACTGTTCATTGCAATTTTGTTTAGCATGTTTTTTTTTTACTCTCTATTTCTGCAGTCATTAGCATAAACATAGGAGATAATAGTGCTGCATACTTTTTTTCTTTTTTTTCTTTTTTTTCTCTGTGGGCACAGAACACAGAAGCTAACAGAGTGCTGAGCATGCATTTACCTAAATACATTAAACTTCAGCATTTTTAAAACACTTCCCTATAGTTATTTTGTAAAACAATTAGAGGACTCAAATAAGACAGCTACTATCTGTCACATATTATGGAATTTTACAAGAGATTTATGCTGAGGACTAAGATAATTTATATCTGAAGTTTTTTTTTTTATTGAAACACTAACAAGGTAGCAGATAAATAATTCCTTCCCTGATTTTTTACAGGTTATCAGATTAAAAAAAATGTTCATATCAGTATTATGATACAGGGAATGTAGCCATTTCGTAAAGCAGTGACAGCATGGACCTTATGTTTATGACTGGGATAATTTACATGATACAATCTACATGATACTAGATTATCACAGTTTTGCTACTCAATATGTTAGCACAATTAAAAGTGTTCAGAGATATATTGGTAAATTGTTTTGATGTAAAAATGAGTATATTGATATTTTATGTGAAAAAATAATGTATTACAGATAAACAAATTGACTCCTTAACTATGACCCCACAGTGCCCCATCTCCTTAAAATTGGACCTCCATAGCAGTCCACCCCCTTAACTTTGACCTTCACAGCAGCCTGCCCCTTTAACAGTGAGTTCAAGAGCACCTCACCCCCTTAACAGTGACTTCAACAGGGGCCCGCCCCCTTAACAGTGACCTCTACAGCACCCAACCCTTAACACTGACCATAGGTTACAGTCCCCATAACTGACCTCCACCATTCCTGGCCCCCTTGACAGAGACCTCCACAGCGACTGCCCCCTTAACAGTGACAGTAACAGTGGCTGTGGAGTGGGAGGGGGCATGGCCTGACTGGGCGTGGCTTAGTGGGACCTGGGGGCAGGCTTTTAAGTCCTTCTTTTGAGGGTGGCCTGAATTACTGGTCGATGCCATGGTAATTTATGAGGAAACACAGTGGGTAGGAGTGGAAGAAAACATCTTTTATTACTACTGAATGGTAAATATGTGAAATTTACATTATATTTGGTAATGATTGATGATGAATTAGTCTAAAACGTAAGTTATATTTATGGTGACCGGAATACCCTTTTAACAGAGTCATCCGCAGCGCTTTGCCCCTTTAAAGCTGACCTACAGCAGCAAAGAAAAATGGCTGCATTGTTATGGAAACCTGGTGTGAAACTGTGTGTGGAGACTAATGGCCTGCGAGCTTCTATTGGCTGTCAAGGGTCATGTGACCAGGCTTCTTTTGACTAATACATTTCTTGGGAATATCTCAGGAATGGTACGTCCTACAGAGCTGAGACACGGTCTAAAATCTTCCCGGACACCTGATGTACCTGTGTGCCAAATTTCATGATTGTAGATGCGGCAATGCTGATTCCTTTAGCGGACAAACACACACATATATACACACATACATACACTCAGCTTTATATATAAAATTTTGGTGAATCATGTAAATTTAATTTTTGAAAACTTTGCTCATCTCTAAATGTCACAATGGGAATGTTATTCCAAAAAAGAGGTACAACAATACAGCAAATTACAAACATATTTTGATAATGCAGGATCCTGCTTATAATTTAACCCATTTAGCATGCATGTATTAAGAGTAAATAACTAAAGAGCTTCTCTTTTTAGCAATCTATGTTTGTGGTCTCCATGTCTGACCGGAGGAGCCACCCTTTCTATACCAAGCACAGGGAAAGAAGAAATATTGCTGCTGTGCTGCTTCTCAAAGTAAAGGGACACAGCAGAGAACCACTTTTCAAAGGTGGAATATCAGATAAATGGCATCTAACCCTGATTTTTAAACAACCAGGAATTAGGTGATCTAAAAAATAGTGCAGAGCTCAAATATATAGAGAAACCTGACTATATGAGATGAGGTTTAGAGCGATTCACGTACGGTATTTTTACACAACCTGTCCTACAGTATGGTACATCCTACATACTGGAGATTACAGAGTAAACAAGTCATCAGATATACAATGAAAGCTATATTGAAATTGATGTAATACCATATTTTAAGAGAATATTGATTTGAAGAAGAGAAACTTCTGGGCAGTTTTCATACCCTCACAGAAAGTACATTTAGAACAAGGAACCTTACAATCAGAAAACAAGCTTCGGGATATGATATGGCCCATAGTTCATGCTCACTTCGAGACACCTTTAAACCCTGACCAAATAACATCTGAAAGTGTAAAATCCTGCAACAAATAATCAATGGAAAAAAATTAAAGGGTACCTGTTACCTATTTTAGAATGTAACTAAGAAATAGTTGATTCATCTTATATATATAAAAATTCTGTCTGTTGTCTGCCTGTCTGATCTTTATGCAAGGCCAAATGACATCAGGGGTCCAGGAAGGTTTTGGACCGGGTCTCAGCTCTCTAGGATGCACCATTCCTGATATATTCCCCCCCAAAAAAAATTAATTTGCCAATAGGAGCTCGCAGCTTCACACAGTACTGTCGAGCAGGGTACTATGGAGGTCAATATTAAGGAGGTGGGGTGCTGTAGAAGTCACTGTTAAAGGCACAGGTGTGTGGAGGTCAGAGTTAAGGTGGTGAGGTGCTGTCGAGGTCTCTGTTAAGAGGCAGGCTCTGTGAATATCACTATTAAGTGGATGGGCCTTTGTGCATGTCATTGTTAAGTGGGCAGGGTACTGTAGAGGTTAATTTTAAGGGGACAGGGCATTTTGGGGTGACTGTTAAGGGGGCGGGCCACTGTGCAGGTCACTTTTAAGGGACGGACAACTGTGTAGGTCAGTGTAAAGAGGCAAGGCACTGTGAAGGCCACAGTTAAGAAGACGGGGTTCTGTGGAGGTCACTGTTAAGGGGGCGAGCCACTGTGGAAGTCACTGTTAAGGAGGCTGCATAGTTTGGAGGTCACTATTAAGAGAGTGAGGTGCTGTAGATGTCATTGTTATGGAGCAGACCTATTTGGAGGTCACTATTAAGAGGGTGGGCTGCTCTCTAGGTCACTGTTAAGGGCCAGGCTGCTGTGGACAGTCAGTCTTAACCATTTCCCGTCCGCCCGTTGACTATAAACGTCCGGGAAGTGGTTATCTATCTCTGAATGGACGTTTCTGAACGTCCATTCAGAGATAGTAGCTGCACGCTAATCGTGCAGCTGCACAGTGGGGTCACTGACAGCAGGGTACCCCAAAGAGAAGGCAGGGGACCGTTCCCAGGTCCCTGCCTTCTAGATGCGCTTCATGTTTCTGCCTGGCGGTCACGTGATCGCCGGGGCCGGGAGAGAGTGCGGGAGCTGCCCGGTTTCTCATAGACCCGATCAGCCCTGCACTGAGGCTGCACAGCATAGTATTATGCTGTTACAGCCTCTCTGGGGATATATTTCCCTGTAACTGGGGCTACTATGTCAGCCCCAGTTACAGGAGAAATTTCCCCCTTTTGGTCTTGAATGACCTTATGGGGGACACAAAGTGTAAATAAATAAATAAAAAAAAAGTATTATATAAATATATATATAGATATATATATATATATATATATTATATATATATATATATAGATATCTATCTATATATCTATATATATCTATAGATATATATATATATATATATATATATATATATCTATATATAATATATATATATAATATATATATATATATAGTATATATAATTGCCACCCAATATTTCATTAAAAAAGTTACAAATAAAAATAAATAAATAAGGTAAGACATTATTTGGTATCACCGCGTACCGAAACCGATCCGGCTCCTATAAAAATATCACATGCTCTACCCCATCAAGTGAACTGCGTAAAAAAAATCTAATAAAATTATGCCAAAAACTAATAAAATTAATGGCCAAAAACAGCTTTTTTTGTCGCATCACCTACCAAAAAACATAATATCAAAACAATCAAAAAGTCGTATGCATCCCAAAATGGTAGCAATAAAAACGTCACCTCATCCTGCAAAAAATGAGCCCCCACACAAGATTATAGCCCGAAAAATGAAAAAAAAGGCTCTGAAAAAATTGCAACACAAAAACTTGATTTTTCTTCTAAAAATGCTCTTATTGTGTAAAACGTAAAAAAATACTGTATTTTTCGCCCTATAAGACGCACCGGCCCATAAGACGCACCTAGGTTTTAGAGTAGGAAAATAAGAAAAAAATATTTTTCAGCAGATCCTCTTATCCGACTGCCCATAAATTTCAGGACATCACATCAAACCCCATTATTAGCCCTCCATGTCCTCCTCACATGTCATCAGATCAGCCCACTCCCATCCCAGCCCCATCTCACTGTCAGTCAGACCCAGCCCCAGACCTCAGATCAGCCCACTGTGCCCCCATCAGACCTCAGATCAGCAGAATGTGCCCCCATCAGATCTCAGATCAGCAGAATGTGCCCCCATCAGACCTCAGATCAACAGTATGTGCCCCCATCAGACCTCAGATCAGCAGAATGTGCCCCCATCAGACCTCAGATCCAGCATATTGTGCCCCCATCAGACCTCAGATCAGCATATTGTGCCCCCATCAGACCTCAGATCGCAGATGTGCCCCATCAGACCTCAGATCAGCAGAATGTGCCCCCACCAGACCTCCAGATCAGCAGAAGTGCCCCCATCAAACCTCAGATCAGCAGAATGTGTCCCCATCAGACCTCAGATCAGCAGAATGTGCCCCCATCAGACCTCAGATCGACATATTTGTGCCCCCATCAGACCTCAGATCAGCATATTGTGCCCCCATCAGACCTCAGATCAGCATATTGTGCCCCCATCAGACTGAGAGGCAGCATCTTGTTGCCCCCATCAGACCTGAGAGCAGCGTCTTTGCCCCCATCAGACCTGAGAGCAGGCGTCTTGTGCCCCCATCAGACCTGAGAGCAGCTTCTTGTGCCCCCATCAGACCTCAGAGCAGCGTCTTGTGCCCCACCATTCCTGATATATTCCCCCCAAAAAAAATTAATTTGCCAATAGGAGCTCGCAGCTTCACACAGTACTGTCGAGCAGGGTACTATGGAGGTCAATATTAATGGGGTGGGGTGCTGTAGAAGTCACTGTTAAAGGCACAGGTGTGTGGAGGTCAGAGTTAAGGTGGTGAGGTGCTGTCGAGGTCTCTGTTAAGAGGCAGGCTCTGTGAATATCACTATTAAGTGGATGGGCCTTTGTGCATGTCATTGTTAAGTGGGCAGGGTACTGTAGAGGTTAATTTTAAGGGGACAGGGCATTTTGGGGTGACTGTTAAGGGGGCGGGCCACTGTGCAGGTCACTTTTAAGGGACGGACAACTGTGTAGGTCAGTGTAAAGAGGCAAGGCACTGTGAAGGCCACAGTTAAGAAGACGGGGTTCTGTGGAGGTCACTGTTAAGGGGGCGAGCACTGTGGAAGTCACTGTTAAGGAGGCTGCATAGTTTGGAGGTCACTATTAAGAGAGTGAGGTGCTGTAGATGTCATTGTTATGGAGCAGACCTATTTGGAGGTCACTATTAAGAGGGTGGGCTGCTCTCTAGGTCACTGTTAAGGGCCAGGCTGCTGTGGACAGTCAGTCTTAACCATTTCCCGTCCGCCCGTTGACTATAAACGTCCGGGAAGTGGTTATCTATCTCTGAATGGACGTTTCTGAACGTCCATTCAGAGATAGTAGCTGCACGCTAATCGTGCAGCTGCACAGTGGGGTCACTGACAGCAGGGTACCCCAAAGAGAAGGCAGGGACCGTTCCCAGGTCCCTGCCTTCTAGATGCGCTTCATGTTCTGGCCTGGCGGTCACGTGATCGCCGGGGCCGGGAGAGTGCGGGAGCTGCCCGGTTTCTCATAGACCCGATCAGCCCTGCACTGAGGCTGCACAGCATAGTATTATGCTGTACAGCCTCTCTGGGGATATATTTCCCCTGTAACTGGGGCTACTATGTCAGCCCCAGTTACAGGAGAAATTTCCCCTTTTGGTCTTGAATGACCTTATGGGGGACACAAAGTGTAAATAAATAAATAAAAAAAAAGTATTATATAAATATATATATAGATATAGATATATATATATATATATATTATTATATATATATATAATCTATCTATATATCTATATATATCTATATATATATATATATATATATATATATATATATATCTATATATATATATATATATAATATATATATATATATATATATATATAATTGCCACCCAAATATTTCATTAAAAAAAGTTACAAATAAAAATAAATAAATAAGGTAGACATATTTGGTATCACCGCGTCCGAAACGACCGGCTCTATAAAAATATCACATGCTCTACCCCATCAAGTGAACTGCGTAAAAAAAATCTAATAAAATTATGCCAAAACAGCTTTTTTTGTCGCATCACCTACCAAAAAACATAATATCAAACAATCAAAAAGTCGTATGCATCCCAAAATGGTAGCAATAAAAACGTCACCTCATCCTGCAAAAAATGAGCCCCCACACAAGATTATAGCCCGAAAAATGAAAAAAAAGGCTCTGAAAAAATTGCAACACAAAAACTTGATTTTTCTTCTAAAAATGCTCTTATTGTGTAAAACGTAAAAAAATACTGTATTTTTCGCCCTATAAGACGCACCGGCCCATAAGACGCACCTAGGTTTAGAGTAGGAAATTAAAGAAAAAAAATATTTTTCAGCAGATCCTCTTATCGACTGCCCCAAATTTCAGGACATCACATCAAACCCCATTATTAGCCCTCCATGTCAGAACTCCATCAGCCCTCCATGTCAGACCCCCAACAGACCTCAGATCAGCCCACTATGGCCCCATATCAGCCCCCTGTGCCCCCATACCATCTCACTGTGTGCCCACCAGACCTCAGATCAGCCCACTGTCCCCCATCAGACCTCAGATCAGCAGAATGTGCCCCCATCAGATCT
>ONZH01011001.1:0-136228 GCA_900303285.1 Rhinella marina | reverse complement strand
TATCTTTTAACCGGTCACTCAGCCCTGCACGGAACTGAAAGCGGAGGGCAGAGTCATTCCAAGTGGAGAGACCACTCCACTGCCTAAATTCTGAACAGTATTCCTCTGCTGGACGTCTGCCCTGTCTTAATCCTGTCAACTGACGCTCAGCATTAGCTGCACAATCAGGGTCATCGTACAGCAGCCCTAATGTCAGAAAAAATTGATCAACAGTCAGCAGTTCAGGAGAGTCAGGCGATAAGGAGAAGGCCCACTCCTGTGGTGGCCCTTGGAGAAGGGACATTACTATGCCTTCCTTCTGGGCCTCATCACCAGAGGAGCGGGGGCGTAACCTGAAAAACAACTTACATCCTTCCCGGAAGGCACAAAATTTTTTCCTGTCCCCCGTGAATTTAGCTGGGAGCTGGACAGGCGGCTCAAGTGGTGATGGGGAAGTCACAGTAAGTTGTCGTGGAACAGTATCCTGCTCCTGGACCCTTACAGCTAGCTCTTGTACCATAGTATTGAGCTGCTGCATTTGGTCCACAATATTTGTCATGGCCGTTCTGTTGTCCATGAGGCAAAAACTACAGTTAGGCTGGCTATTCTGTCAGGACTCTGGGGTACAGACAACACAAGACAGTGGGCCCTGAGGCTGAACCCACCCACTGTCCCTACCTACTTGCCTCAGACGGCCCTAGGCGGCCGTGGACAACCACGATGGCGTTCCCTATACTGAATAAGTGGAACACCAAACAGGACAGACAAACAACAAAAACGGACAGGGAGCAAACAAGGGCAGAACCACACAGCAATGCAGTAATAATCGTCAATACAGACAAAAGTCAAAGGTCAGGCTGAGGGTGGATAAGTATGCAATCAGAGGGACTAGGAAGGGAACAAACCGGAGAAGATACAGGGGAGCTGGGATCCAGGTAGGAACCGAAATAGCCAGCAAGCAAGTGAGCAGCTAGCTGACATTTATCCAGGATCAGAGGCTAGGTCCAGAAGCTGATTGGACCAGCCCTGATCTCAGTTCAGCTCAAGCACAAATCCTAAAGAGCACAGTAACTCCTGCATTGCTGGACAAAAGCAATCGGGTGTGTCACAACAACCCAGGCACAGTTTACACTAGGTATTGCACACCCTGACACTGCGTATCTATATTGTCCGTTGAATTTCACTGATCTGTAATACACGGTGCAGTGAGTTGGGAAAAAAATTTCATCAGCCTGCTATATACCTCACAGTCTATAGATACCGTATTGATCGGTAGATTCCAGTTTTATTTGCGCAAACTGCGTAAATTTTTTTTTGGGATAGGTGTGAAAAATAATATTACCTGCGTATCTATATTGTCCGTTGAATTTCACTGATCTGTAATACACGGTGCAGTGAGTTGGAAAAAAATTTCATCAGCCTGCTATATACCTCACAGTCTATAGATACCGTATTGATCGGTAGATTCCAGTTTTATTTGCGCAAACTGCGTAAATTTTTTTTTGGGATAGGTGTGAAAAATAATATTACCTGCGTATCTATATTGTCCGTTGAATTTCACTGATCTGTAATACACGGTGCAGTGAGTTGGAAAAAAATTTCATCAGCCTGCTATATACCTCACAGTCTATAGATACCGTATTGATCGGTAGATTCCAGTTTTATTTGCGCAAACTGCGTAAATTTTTTTTTGGGATAGGTGTGAAAAATAATTTTACCTGCGTATCTATATTGTCCATTGAATTTCACTGATCTGTAATACACGGTGCAGTGAGTTGGGAAAAAAATTTCATCAGCCTGCTATATACCTCACAGTCTGTAGATACCATATTGAATCTTTACAATTATAATAATATAATACTGCTACTGTGCACATGGAGAACCCCAGGGTCAGGGGGAGAGGGGGAAGAGCTAGGAGAGGTGGAAGAGGTGGTCGTGGAGGGAGAGGTGGGAATCGTGGTGGTGCTGTGGTCAGCGGTGATGACCGTGGTGTGCGTGGTGACACAGTGTCGGCTGCTGTGGGTACAGTGGAAACACGTAAGGTCAGGGTGCCTGGTCAACTCTAGAAGTTGGTAGGGCAGCGTCCTACAACTCTGACAGACCCCAAACAACAACAGGAGGTGGTTCAGTGGATTGCAGAGAGCACGTCCAGCCACGTTTCGTCTGCCTCCTCATCCAGCCAGTCGACTTCTCTGAGCCAGGGTGTCTGTCCTCCAACTCGCCCTCCTTCTCCCCAGCCAGAACCCTCTAGGGGTATGTCCCACGGACAAAATTTATCCATGGAACTCTTCAGCCACCACTTCCCTGATGTGCCAGTGGACGAGCTGCTATGCCCTGATTCTCAGGACCTTTTGCTGTCTCCGGGTTATGAGAGTGGGGAGTTAGCAGTGGCGTCTGAGGAGCTGGTGGAAGATGACGACGAGACACTGTTGTCGGAGGTAGTTGTCAGGGACGTCACTGTGGAGTCTGAGGAAGACCTGGGGGATGATGAGGGGACAGATCCTACTTGGGTGGATGAGGCAACTGGAGGCGGTGGTTCAGACTGTGAGACGACATCAGCACCACAAGCTGTTGAGAGAGCCAGAGGGCTGCGACGAGGGAGAAGCCAGGGCCGAGTCACTACTTCCCCAAGTGCTCCTAGAGGTCACGCTCCAGCCCGTACTATGCGCCACTCCTTAGATTGGGAGTACTTTAAGGATGATGAGGCCGATCCTCGTTTGGCGGTGTGCAAGCTGTGCCACACTTCAATGAGCAGGGGTTCAAAACGCAACAACCTGACCACTAGTAGCCTGCGCAAACATTTGGAGAGAAAACACCCCACCAAATGGTTTGCACTTCTGTCAGCTGGTGACGTTGACACAGTTAGTCCAGCAACTGTGTCTCGTCCAAGCCAGGACGTTGCAGCCTCCAGCCCCGAAAGGACCCCTCCAGCTCCATCTCCCTTCCTCTCCTCCACTCATGTGTCCCAGTGCGGCGTTCAACTGTCTCTACCGCAGACATTTGAACGCAAGCGCAAGTACGCAGCCACCCACCCCCATGCGCAAGCTCTAAGTGTGCACATCGTCAAGCTGATTAGTTTGGAAATGTTGCCGTACAGGCTTGTGGAGACAGAATCCTTCCGCAACCTTATGGAGGCGGCAGCCCCCCGTTACCCTGTCCCCAGCCGACACTATTTTGCCCGATGTGCCGTCCCCGCCCTGCACCGGCATGTGTCTGAGAACATCGCCCACGCTCTCAAAAACGCGGTTTGTGGTAAAGTCCACATGACCACAGATACGTGGACGAGTACCGGTGGCCAGGGACATTACATCTCCCTCACGGCACATTGGGTCAATCTGGTGGAGGCTTGGTCAGAGACCGATCGTGGGGCTGCACATGTGCTACCCACACCACGAATTGCGGGACATAGTTCCATCTGTGTGTCTCCGGCACATTATGCCTCCACCTCCTCCTCCACCTCCTCTTCCTCCAAAGTGGCAGTGATGCCCCAATTGTCAAGTCTCATTTCCTCGATGGCCAGCAGTTTCAGCACTGTGGTAGGGAAGCGGCAGCAGGCAGTCCTGAAACTGCTGAGCCTGGGGGATAAGAGGCACACGGCTGAAGAGCTCTTACAGGGCATCAGGGGGCAAACCAATGTGTGGCTGGTGCCGCTGAACCTTCAGCCAGGAATGGTGGTCTGCGATAATGGGCGTAACCTGGTGGCGGCTCTGCATCTTGGTGGGCTGACTCACGTGCCATGCATGGCCCACGTGCTCAACTTGGTGGTCCAGCGGTTCCTCAAGACCTACCCCCAGTTGAGTGAGTTGCTCACCAAGGTGCGGCGCATATGCGCCCATTTTCGCAAGTCCACCACCGATGCCGCGACCCTCAGGACTGTGCAAGGGCGGCTACAACTCCCTGTTCACCGGCTGCTGTGTGATGTTCCCACGTGTTGGAATTCGACGTTACACATGCTAGCCAGGGTGTACCAACAACGCAGGGCAGTTGTAGACTGCCAGCTGATCCCCCGAGGTGGTAGTCAGGCCAGTCAGCTTCCTCATGTCTATGCTGAGGGGTGGACGTGGATGGCTGGCATCTGCCAGGTCTTAGGTCCCTTTGAGGAGGCAACAGAGATGGTCAGTGGTGATGCACACATCATCAGTGTCACCATCCCTCTGTTGTGCCTCATCCAGAACTCCTTGAGGAACCTAAGATCTGAGGATTCAGCAGTGTCACAGGAGGTGGGGGAAGACAGTGACATTGAGAGCACCCTGTTGTCAGTTTCGCAGCGCGAAACTGAGGAGGAGGAGGAGGCTGAGGAGGAGGAAGAAACTCTTGGGCACCATGCATCAGGGGGTGATTCCATGCTACCTGTTGAGCGGGTATGGGCTGAGGAGGATGAATTGGGGTCGGAGGAAGGGGGGGAGGAGGAGATGGAGAGTCCGCTAAGTGAGGAGGCTGAAGGCTTGCGTGTTGGCACAGTAGGGCGCATGGCAGACTTTATGCTTGGTTGTCTTTGTCGTGATCCCCGGGTCAAGAGGATACTGTCCACCAATGACTATTGGGTGTATACCCTCCTTGACCCACGCTACAAGGACAACTTTGCCCAACTTATACCCGTGGAGGAAAGGAGCACCCGAGTCACTTTCTACCACAAGGCCCTGGTTCAGAAACTGCTACAGGCCTTTCCAGACCAGTCGAGCAACAGGGGGCGGACTGCAGTGGCTGAAGTTGGAGAGGAGAGGAGGGGGAAAGTCAGTGTAGGCGCCAAGGGCAGGGGTACACTATTCCATGCTTTTGCCAAGTTTCTTAAACCCCAGCAAGACAGTATGACACAGCCACAGGGCAGGCAGAGCAGGGCGGAACAGTACCGCAAGATGGTGAGGGAGTATGTCGCGGACCAGACCAACGTCCTGACCGATAACTCCACGCCATATAATTACTGGCTGGCCAAGCTGGACAGGTGGCCAGAACTTGCGCAGTACGCTCTTGAGGTGCTTGCCTGCCCTGCTGCAAGTGTACTGTCTGGAAGGGTTTTTAGTGCCGCCGGGGGTATCATTACGGACAAACCGACGCGCCTGTCCACTGACAACGCCGACATCCTCACATTCATCAAGATGAACAGGTCATGGATATACCCCCAGTTCTCATCCCCACCTCAGGCTACCTCCTAAATTGCTTGCTTTCCTCCTCCTCCTCTTCATCTGAGTTGCATATGCAACAATTTTTCAGGAAAGTCATCCGGCTTCCTACTAACAATTTTTCAGGAAAGTCATCCGTCTTTCTACTAACAATTTTTCAGGAAAGTCATCCGGCTTTCTAAAAGCAATTTTTCAGGAGTCATGCGGCTTTGTAACCAAATTTTTTATGAAAGGCCATGGGGTTCTATACACACAGTGCTGACGGAAGCCCATCAGCCTTTCTAAACACAATGCCCACTGCCTCTCCCAAGCGGTTGTGGTGCTGATGTTGCCTCACACTTAAAATTGATCTGTTCTGCTTTCTTCCTCGGGCTGTCTGCGGAGAAGGCGGACGCTCCGAACCGGTATCATGGCGGCTCTCCGGCCCCTCATTAAGCCCAGGATCGTCAAGAAGCGGACGAAGAAGTCCATCCGCCACCAATCAGACCGTTATGTAAAGATTAAGCGTAACTGGCGTAAACCCAGAGGTATTGACAACAGAGCCCGCAGGAGGTTCAAGGGACAGATCCTGATGCCCAACATTGGGTACGGTAGCAACAAGAAGACCAAACACATGCTGCCCACAGGGTTCCGCAAATTCCTGGTCCACAATGTCAAGGAGCTCGAGGTTCTGTTGATGAGCAACAAGTCCTTCTGTGCAGAAATCGCCCACAACGTCTCCTCAAAGAACCGAAAGACCATTGTGGAGAGAGCGGCACAGCTCGCCATCAAAGTGACGAACCCCAACGCCAGACTGCGCAGCGAAGAGAACGAATGAATATCTCTGTGGTTATTTGTGTTAAATAAAAGTTAAATAAACACAGAAAAAAAATTGATCTATTCCTGTGCCTGATCCACCCAAGTTGAATCTGTCCCATCATGAGAAAGTCCCCCAAAGGAGTCCCCACTGTAACTTGCTTCACTTTCAACTACCTCACCCCCCAACACCTGTGTCTCGCCATTGTCCACCACCTCCTCAGACAACACTGGTAAATCCCCACTGTCAGCACACTGAGACTGCAAAAGGTCTTGCGAATTGGGGCAGAGAATGTTCTGGGGTAGCACATCAGAGAAGGGATGACTATGTGGTTCCAGGGAGTACGTGACCACATGCAATCTCCATCCAAAAAGTCACACTGAGGCTCACCACCATGCTTTACACTGCAATCTTATTGAAAGACAGACAATCAGGGGTTCACCGCCAGGTTGTCAGGCAGCATTTTTAAGTGGGTCACCATTACCGTGTCCCTGAAAATTGCCTTGGGGTCATCACCAGACTATTGGCCAGATCCCTACATGCTGCCCCTGGTGTTTCCTATCCATTTCCAAGGTGTTTCCATCTTTTTTCTGAGGTTTTCACATGTTGGGGCAAACTTGACTGTGCAGAACCTTTGGCCCCTGCAAAAATATTCGGGTCTCCCATAGACTTTAATGGGATTCGTGATTCGGCTCGAACCCACGAATCCCGCGGAAAATTCGGGCTTAATTCCGAATCCCCGAATATTTTAGGATTCGATCAACTCTAAATGGGATGTCATAAAAGCTACTCTAGGTATAATGAGTAGATGCCCCAATACTTTTGTCTATATAGTGTATATAGGCCTATAACCAAAAATAACAAAATTACAGCCACCTTCATAAATGGTCATTTTAAAGGATGTTCATGGAAATTGGAAAACCCTTTTAAGTCCTGTAATTTGCAAGGTTTGGACTAGTTATTTCAGCACAACCCAAAGATGGCTGCTGGTGTTGGTATCTGAGAATTTGCAGACCAGTTCAACACCTCGAACTCTTGTGGAGAAACTCTTGTTCCTCAAACCATTCCTGCACAATTTACTGCCATGCACTGTGTGTTCGGACATCTTTCTATCATATATAGCATTATGTCTTTCAGGAATTTGTGCTACTGTATCTCATCTGTGGAATCATACCAGAAGGTCTAGTCTTTTCTCTGCATGTACATCAATGAGCCTTAGCACCCTTTTGCTTGTTTACCAGTTTTTAATCCTTTGACTACTTCTTGTAGATATTAATCATTACATACCAGAAAAAAACGCACAAGACCAGCTTTTTTGGAGATGTTCTGGCCCATTCATCTAGCCAAAACAATAGAGCTCAGTTGAAAAGTAGTCAAGCAGTGACCAGTGATAAAAATAAATGACAGGTAAGGGTGGGTTGGCATCAGCAGGCATTGACAGGACTTTTTTCATCATGCATAACAGAACAAAACAGAACCGTTATATATGCCCATAGAAATGTATTAGGACGGAGCTAAACGGAATGCCTCTTAAAGGGTTCCATTTTGCATTCCGTCCTTAAATTCTGTTATAATGGAACACTATAACGGAATTACGAACCCTAATGCGAACCCACCCTAAGCCACACCTACATGTTTTGACTTACATACATATCACTGAAAGTTGTCAAAATGCAGTGTGACATTTCCGTCTGCTCTAAACACACAATAATCAGCTCTGAGTGGGAAATTCTAATTTCACCATTACTTAATGAATGGAAATGTATGACCGGTAGATAACTTGGTTTTGGGTTAATTCATTCTGAATTGTGAGTAATGATTTTCTGCAATTTACTGTTGTAATACAAGAACTTAAAAGACCAATAAAGATAAAAGACACTGAAAGCAAAGAAAATATTTTGGAATTATTGGATCGCTCATGGTTATGTTGACCCATTTTCATTGCAGTGGTGTTCTGTGGTTTGTTTTTGCTAAAATGATCAAGCAGAAAGAAATACAAAGAAACCTTTTCATATCCTTATGTTTCCAAAGAATTGGGGTTAGGGACAAATGATAGACAAACATATTTTAACCATCAGTTCTTAAGTAAAGAAACATGTGGTTTTCAGCAGGAAGCAATTTAGATGTCCTGGCCATTTAATACCATTTAGGAAAACCATAAATGAGATATCTGTTTTTCATTAATATTCAAATAATGCAGTGCTCTAATGTTTTCAGACACACCATGAGGTTTCAGCTAAACACTGTAAATTATATTTCCCAAGAAAAAGCATAACATGAAATCTCCTGTACTAACTCCATGCTGCATGTCTACAAAGCAATGGCTGCAGCAATCATTTTTATCACCGTTATATTGCCCAAAATGAAATACACGGCTTTCATCTGTACTTTGTAGTTAGCAGAAGGCAGATATCGATATCTAGCTTCAAAAACATAGCTGTTCTGTAGTGTAAAAGCTAGTGTTGAGCGAATCAAAGTGAAACTAATTGAGAATTTCAGAAAAAATTTGATTCGCCACAAAGCCAAATTTCTTTGCACTTCATGGTAACGAATCATATTTTTCTGAAAAAAAATACATACCCACCTCATCCATTTGCTTGCAGCCAGGCCATCACGGCCATCTTTATTAAACAAACCGCACCAAATTTTGCACATGGTGACGTGCACTCGTTGGGAGCTGTGACGTCATCACTGATGATGTCACTGCGCCCAGCCAGTGTGATGATGTCATCACGTCACCGCACTCGAGATTTCACACGGTTTCTTCAATCAATGGCTTCTCTGCGAGCAAATGGATGAGGTATGTTTTTTTTTACCCCTAATGAACCCCTGAAAGGCCTCAATGTTAGGGATCATGCACACGAACATAATTTTTTTCATGTCTGTTCCGTTTTTTTTTTTGCGGACCGTATACGGAACCATTCATTTCGATGGGTCCGCAAAAAAACGGAAGGTACTACGTGTGCATTCCATTTCCGTATGTCCGTATTTCAGTTCCGCCAAAAAATAAAACATGTCCTATTATTATGCACATTATGGACAAGGATAGTACTGTTCTATTAGGGGCCAGCTGTTCCATTCCGCAAAATACGGCATGCAGACGGACGTCATCTGTATTTTTTGCGGATCCGTTTTTTTGTGGACCGCAAAATACATGCGGTCGTGTGCAAATGCTCTTACTGTCAGATGCTGAGATCAGCGATGAACACGGCATTTGAGGGGTTCAATGATGGGCCAGCGCAATAGCTGTTCCCCGTCAGTGTGCTGCATACAATGGAATGTGATTTGTGACAAAGTTATTCATAACAAATCAAATTTCTTTGTGAAATTCGGCAAAGTAGTCGAATTGAATTTTTGATAACTTTGCTCATCTCTAATAAAAGCTATGGGAAACCTGCAAAAATCTGCTAGAAGCAAATATCTGAAATATTTTCATGGTTGACAGATTTCTGGATTGCTTTGAAAATCATTTTGTGAGTTTTACTTTAAGAGTTTTAAGTAAAAAAAATGTACTTCTAAATAAGACAAGTCTGGAAATAGTTCCACAAATGGAAAATACTTTGAGGGCATTGAAAACATTTAACTTGAAATGTTATAATGATATATCTCAATGCGGAAGAGTTATGAAGACTGACCACCGATGCTGCAGCACTGCACTGGTAGGCGGCAGGACCCAGCAGTCAAACAGCACCCCTGCCGCTAGACAAAGCCACCCTGGTACCGTGTCCCACCAACCCGCCAGCACAGCACCTAAGCAACAATGGCAACCAAGCAGTAACACACCATGTGAACAGATGTCAAGAGCTCACCTTTCAATGTGCTCTCAGGAACTCCAACTGGTAGGGATTTCTTAACCCTTATGAAGTCTCCTGCTCATTAAAATCACCTGGGCCGAATAGGAGGGGTGCTGATACCATAGGAGAAGGAAAGACACTAATGAAATATCCAAAAAAAAGATAAGTTGTGATTTACTCATGGATATTTCTGCTCTTAATGAGCTCATTAGCCATGTGGGTTGTCTCATCCGTGGTTGATGGCCTTCCCTGCATAACACCTCATTCACACATCAGTGTTTTGGTCAGTTATTTCCATGAGTGATTGTGAGCCAAAACCAAGATGGAGCCTCCAAAGACATAAGGTAAGATCTGCTCCTGTTCTGTGTTTAGAGCCACACCTGGTTTTGGCTCACAATCACTGATGGTAATCACTGACCGAACACTGACGTGTGAATGAGGCATAAGTGTGTATACATAGAAATCTGTCAGAAGACCAGTCACTTTGGCAACTGAGCTCAGAAAAACTGAGATTTTAAAGCATAAATACGTTTTACTGAATCTTTTCCCATAAACTGAGATATTAGTCTGCTCAGCTCCTCCTGCTCTATAACACACTGCTTGCAGATTGCATTTCCAGCTAGTAAGCCAGTGATGGGTGGTATTAAGGAAACATCTGAGGAGATTGTGCTCTGCTGTTTCCATGCCTCACATAGCAGTAAACTTGTGCTATGCTGTTTGCATACGTAGCTCCCATTTACTGTTATAGTAGTTATAGATACAGCTCTATCTGTAACGCTAGCCACCCTTGGTAAGCACTTATTAATTTTATTCCAATCTTGCTGAGAAGGTAATAACTAGTGTTGAGCGTTGAAGTTATTATAACAAATTTCACCTCACCAGAGCCCATACATTTGAATAACTTCAGACTTCGATATTCCAACTTGAAAACCATTTTAAAACTTTAATCCAAAGTCTGCTTCGGTACCAAGGTACCATGTCTGATTTAGGAATCAAGTTTTAAAATGGTTTTCAAATTTAAAAATCGATGGCCAAAGTTATTCTCCGAAGTCTTGTGAGACTTCGATGATAAAGAATTACACCTCGCCGAAGCCCATACATTTTAATGCTGTACAGAGACGGATCTATGTAGAGCATTCAAACGAAGTATTGACCAAAGCGACTTCGAACCTATGATCCCAAGCTTGCTTCACTCAACCCTAGTAATAAGCCTTGAAAGGGACATTTCCCTTAGGGATATATTTTTTAAACTCAATATTATTATTATTTTTTTTTATCAACAGTATAGTTCCTATGAAAATTAAATACAAAATATTGTCATTCTGTGGCAATCAGCTCAAATAATTAACCCTCCTAAATAGGTATAATGGGTAATCCATTGTCAGTTTACTGCTTCTGTCACGGGAAGATGTTATCTGCAAGATTATCCTCAATATAATAGTAGATGTAGAATCAGGATAACATCATGACTATTGTTCTCATGATAGGCCCAGGTAAAGATGTCCTCATAAGAGCATTGCTCTTATCAGTGTAATGTCTGATATTCCAATTGAGTCACTTCCCTATCCCTCTCTAGCCACAGGAAAAACTGTCTTAGTTCACCATAGCAACCAATGAGATTACATCTTTCATTTTCCAAAGGCGCTCTGAGAAATTAAATGAATCTGATTGGTTGCTATGGGAAACTAAACCCTTTTTCCTTTTACACGCTTTTTGATAAATCTCCCCGTTTGTCGCACTAAAAGTCCAAACAAAAACAAGGTTAAAGAACCAGGACAGGAAGTAGAATGCATGGAGTGACATCATAAAAATATATCCAGAAAACCATCCACAAATCAATTTTTATTTAAAAAATCACACAGAATAGTCACATATAGGCTGCTTATGTGTGAAATATATTTTAATGCAAGTGTCCCTTTAAGACAATTGAATATAACATATTTTAAGCTCAACAGGGCTAATATACCCTAGTAGGAAACAGAGACCAGTGACTTTTTTAAGGTTTTACATCAATAATTTCAGGGTACCAGCTCCAATCTGATATGATTCCCGCACACCAGTGTAGCTAGAGCAGCTTATCATTACCAACACTGCCCTGCGGTATTTAATTTTTGCCCCCTGAACTAGGGCTCAGATATCACAATTGATAATTCATGGCGTTTGGTGGTGTGTTTTTAATTTTAAAGTATTACTGGAATTTATCAACTAACAAAATGCAAAGTGAATGAACAAAAGAAAAATTTTTGTCAAATTTTGCCTTCTAAACAGCATAATTTCTAAGTACGTTTCCACTGTTTTTGAAGAAACTCGGCAGAGATATTGTTCCACACACCATATAGAACAACAGATCTTCTGTGGATGTAGGCTTTGCTCAAAACCTTCTGTCTCTTCGTGTAATCCCAGATAGTCTTGATGATGTTGAGATCAGGGCTCAGTGGGGGCCATATCACCACTACCAGGACTCCTTGTTCTTCTTTACACTGAAGATAGTTTTTGATGATATTTGTTGTATGTTTGAGGCCATTGTCCTGCTGCAGAATAAATTTGAAGCCCATCAGATGCCTCCCTGATGGTATTGTAAGATGGATAAGTATCTGCCCGGATTTCTCAGCATTGAGGACACCATTAAGCCTGACCATATCCCCAACTCCATTTGATAACTTCTGATAAAGTGCCACCATGCTTCATCATTACCTTAAGATGCTCTACAGCCCTTCATTGAACAAACTGCCTTATGTTACAGGCAAATATTTCAGATTTCGACTTATCAGTCCAGAGTACCTGTTGCCATTTTTATACATCCCAGTTTCTATGTTTTCGTACACAGTTGATTCACTGGGCGTTGTTTCCACTCAAGTATACTTAGAGGGTTATTCCCACACATACGTGCCTAATTAATTATGCTGTTTTGCTATAGCAAATACTCAAATGTAAATGTATCATCAGAGAATGGTTAAAGAGTTATTCCCATCTTGGACAATGGGGGCATATCGTTAGGATATGCCCCCATTGCCCTATAGGTGCGAGTCCCACCGCTGGGACCCGCACCTATATCGAGAACGAGGCCCTGAAAGTGAAGGAGGGCGCACCACACATGCGCGGCCACCCTCCATTCATTTGTATGGGGCCGCCGAAAATAGGCGAGCACTGGCTCGGCTATTTCCGTCGGCTCTATACAAATGAATAGGAGCTGGGCCGCGCATGCGCTGTGCGCTCCCATTCATTTCTATGGAGCCAACGGAAATAGCCGAGCCGATGCTCGGCTATTTTCGGCGGCCCCATACAAATGAATGGAGGGTTGCCGCGCATGTGCGGTGCGCCCTCCTTCACTTTCAGGGCCCCATTCTCGATATAGGTGTGGGTCCCAGCGGTGGGACCCGCACCTATAGGACAATGGGGGCATATCCTAGCGATATGCCCCCATTGTCCAAGATGGGAATAACCCTTTAACCATTCTCTGATGATACATTTACATTTGAGTATTTGCTATAGCAAAACAGCATAATTAATTAGGCATGTATGTCTGTTCTAATGTCCATACACATGCTTAATGCAGTCCAGCAGCAGCAATTTCTGGGGACAGAATTATCAATTCATTGCAAAGTTTCAGAATTAGAGATGAGCGAGCACTAAAATGCTCGGGTGCTTGTTATTTTGTCGAATTTTTCCCGATGCTCGGGTACTCGTTTCGAGTAACGAACCGCATTGAGAGACTCGAGCATTTTTTGCAGGGGATCAAGGCTCTGCCTAGGGAAGGCTGGGTGAAAACCTGGAAACCTCAGAAAATGATGGAAACACCACGGAAATGGACAGGAAACAGCAGGGGCAGCATGCATGGATGCCTCTGAGGCTGCCTAATCCCACCATTACCCCAAATTCTTGGGCAACAGCCTGGTGGTGACCCTCAAGGCAATTGTGCTCACCCAGACCATAAAAATTTATCGTGGCCCTGTATGGCTGTGACTACAGAGTGACCGAGTTACACTGCAGGAGTAGGCGAAGCACATAAAAATTTAGCGTGACCCTGTATGGCTGTGACAACAGAGTGGCCGAAATACAGTGCAGGAGCAGGCGAAGCACATAAAATTTTATCGAGGCCCTGTATGGCTGTGACTACAGAGTGACCGAGTTACAGTGCAGGAGCAGGCGAAGCACATAAAAATTTATCGAGGCCCTGTATGGCTGTGACTACAGAGTGACCGAGTTACAGTGCAGGAGCATGCGAAGCACCTAAAAATTTTGCATGACCCTGTATGGCTGTGACTACAGAGTGACCAAGTTACAGTGCAGGAGCAGGCGAAGCACATAAAAATTCATCGAGGCCCTGTATGGTTGTGACTACAGAGTGACCGAGTTACAGTGCAGGAGCAGGCGAAGCACATAAAAATTTATCGAGGCCCTGTATGGCTGTGACTACAGAGTGACCGAGTTACAGTGCAGGAGCAGGCGAAGCACATAAAAATTTAGCGTGACCCTGTATGGCTGTGACTACAGAGTGACCGAGTTACAGTGCAGGAGCAGGCGAAGCACATAAAAATTTACAGTGGCCCTTTATGGCTGTGACTACAGAGTGACCGAGTTACAGTGCAGGAGCAGGCGAAGCACATAAAAATTTAGCGTGACCCTGTATGGCTGTGACTACAGAGTGACCGAGTTACAGTGCAGGAGCAGGCGAAGCATATAAAAATTTAGCGTGACCCTGTATGGCTGTGACTACAGAGTGACCGAGTTACAGTGCAGGAGCAGGCGAAGCACATAAAAATTTACTGTGGCCCTGTATGGCTGTGACTACAGAGTGACCGAGTTACAGTGCAGGAGCAGGCGAAGCACATAAAAATTTACAGTGGCCCTGTATGGCTGTGACTACAGAGTGACCGAGTTACAGTGCGGGAGAAGGCGAAGCACATAAAAATTTATCGTGGCCCTGTATGGCGGCGCTGACAACAGAGTGATCGAGTTAGACTGAGGTAGCAGGTGAACCACCCAAAAATTTAGCCTGACACAGCATGGCGGTGACACCACCAATGCCTTTGTCCGACTGAGATTGCAGTCAAATGGCTGTAGGTGAGTCTCCCTAAAATTTTTTTTTAGAGTGTCTGAAGTCGACCCTCCGAAAAAAAAATTTTTGTGTGTCTGTGGTTGACACTCCTGAAAAATTGTTTTAGAGTGTCTGTAGTTGACGCTCTGGAAAAATTGTTTGGAGAGAGGGCCTGTAGGTGGCCCTCCGGAAACATTGTCTTAAAAGAGTGCCAGTTGGCCCTCTAAAAAATTCCCTTTTGGGTCAGCGTTTGGCAAAGAAGAGAAGGAGGAGGAGGAGTAGAGGAGAGGAATCGGATACATAAGGAATCTTATTCTTTAGCTGCTTTCCCCCGGAGGAGATTTGAATTCCGGTGAAATCCAGGCTTTGTTCATTTTAATAAGCGTCAGCCTGTCAGCGCTGTCAGTTGACAGGCGTGTACACTTATCGGTGATGACGCCACCAGCTGCACTGAATACCCGCTCTGACAACACGCTAGCGGCAGGGCAGGCCAGCACCTCCAAGGCGTACAGTGCCAGTTCAGGCCACGTGTCCAGCTTTGAAACCCAGTAGTTGTATGGAGCAGAGTGATCACGCAGGACGTTGGTATGGTCAGCTAGGTACTCCCTCACCATCTTTCTGTACAGCTCCCCCCTACTCTGCCTAGACTGGGGACAGGTGACAGTGTCTTGCTGCAGTGACATAAAACTGGCAAAGGCCTTGGAGAGCGTTCCCCTGCCAGTGCTGGACAAGCTGCCTGCTCGCCTCCTCTCCCCGGCTACTTGGCCCAAAGAACCACGCCCTCTGCCGCTAGCGGCGTCAGATGGGAAGGATTGATTCAGCTTGTGCACCAGGGCCTGTTGATATTGATTCACTCTCATACTCCTTTCCTCTACAGGGATGAGAGTGGAAAGGTTCTGCTTGTACCGTGGGTCCAGGAGAGTGAACACCCAGTAATCAGTGTTTGAAAAATTGCTTCTAACGCGAGGGTCATGGGATAGGCAGCCTAACATGAAGTCTGCCATGTGCGCCAGAGTCCCAACATGCAAGAATTCCCTCTCCTCACTGGCCTGACTCTCCATTTCCTCCTCCTCCTCTTCAGCCCATACACGCTCAAGAGTTAAGAAGGACTGAGCATTGGTACCCTCTTCTGTCTCGCCAACATTCTCCTCCTCTTCCTCCTCATCCTCATCCCCCTCCTCCAATACGCGCTGAGAAAAAGACCGGAGGGTGCTCTGGCTATCAAGCGACCTATCTTCTTCCCCCATCTCCTGTGACAAGCGCAAAGCTTCTGACTTCATGCTGAGCAGTGAGTTTTTCAACAGGCAAAGCAGCGGGATGGTGAGGCTGATAATGGCGGCATCGCCGCTGACCATCTGTGTTGACTCCTCAAAGTTGCTCAACACCTGACAGATATCAGACATCCACATCCACTCCTCATTGTAGACTTGAGGAAGCTAACTGACCTGACCACCAGTTCTGGTGGAAGTTGACATCTGGCAGTCTACAATCGCTCTGCGCTGTTGGTAAACTCTGGATAACATGTTTAATGTCGAATTCCATCTTGTGGGCAAGTCGCACAACAGTCGGTGAGCTGGCAGTCGTAGGCACCGCTGCGCTGCCCTGAGAGTGGCAGCATCTGTGGTTGACTTGTGGAAATGCGCACAGATGCGGCGCACCTTGGTGAGCAAATCTGACAAATTGGGGTATGTCTTGAGGAACCGCTGAACTATTAGATTGAACACGTGGGCCAGGCATGGCACATGTGTCAGTCTGGCGAGTTGCAGAGCCGCCACCAGGTTACGCCCGTTGTCACACACAACCATGCCTGGCTTGAGGTTCAGCGGTGCCAGCCACAGATCGGTCTGCGCCGTGATGCCCTGTAACAGCTCTTGGGCGGTGTGCCTTTTGTCACCTAAGCTCAGCAGTTTGAGCACCGCCTGCTGGCGCTTACCCACGGCACTGCTGCTGCGTCTAGAGCTACCGACTGAAGGCCCCGTGCTCACGGATGGTAATTCGGAGGAGGAGGAGGAGGAGGGGTTGGAGGAAGAGGCATAGTACATCTGAGAAACCGTGATCGAGGTAGGCCCCGCAATCCTCGGTGGGTCAGACTCGGTCCCAGCCTCCACCAAGTTAACCCAATGTGCCGTCAGTGAGATATAGTGTCCCTGCCCGGCAGCACTTGTCCACGTGTCCGTGGTTATGTAGACCTTATCACTAACTGCGTTGGTCAGGGCACGGATGATGTTCTCTGACACGTGCTGGTGTAGGGCTGGGATGGCACATCGGGAAAAAATAGTGGCGGCTGGGGACCAAGTACCGAGGGACAACCACCGCCATCAGGTTGCAGAAAGCCTCAGTTTCTACCAGTCTATAGGGCAGCATCTCCAGGCTCAGCAATTTGGAGATGTGGACATTTAGGGCTTGTGCATGTGGGTGGCTGGAATTGTATTTGCGCTTGCGCTCAAATGTCTGCTGCAAAGACAGCTGAACGCTGCGCTGGGACACATTGGTGGAGGTTGTGGAGGATCGTGGAGGTGAAGGGGTGGTTGTAGGGCGGGAGGCGCTCGTGCCGGGGTCCTGGGCGGGGGGTTGACTCGCCAAGCCAGCATGTGACACAGGGGAAGGGGCAGTGGTGTGACCCGCAGGAGGTGAACGGCCTTGGTTCCACTGAGTCAGGTGTTTAGCACTCATATGCCTGCGCATGCTGGTAGTGGTTAGGCTGGTAGTGGTGGCTCCCCTGATGATCCTGGTGTGGCACAGGTTGCACACCACAGTCCGTTGGTCATCCTCACTTTCTTTAAAAAACCTCCAGACTTGCGAACATCTAGGCCTCGGCACGGGAGCTTGACTCCGTGAAACAGTTGCTGATCTACCTGCTCTGGCCCTGCTTCTCCCTCTGGCCACCCCACTGCCTCTTCCAACCTGTTCTGGTGCTGCACTTGCCTCCCCCTCAGAAGCACTGTCTTGAGTTGGATTACCAACCCAGCTCGGGTCAGTCACCTCATCATCCACCAGCTCTTCCTCCGATTCCTCACTCTGCTCCCCCCTCAGACTTACTGCCCTGACAACAACATCACTGTCTGACAACCGTGTCTCATCATCATCATCATCATCATCCGACACCTCTTCACGCACTACTTTCACTAAGTGCACACTCTCATCACCCACAGACTGCGAAAGTTCTAAATTTTGGGCATCGGGACAGAGCAACTGCTAAGGTTGCTGTTGAGCAGTGGTTTGTGTCTCTGGGTAGGGTCCTGAAAAGAGTTCCTGTGAGTATGCCGGATCTGAATCCATATTTTCCGTGGGGGGGGGCAGGCTGGGGGGAAGGAGGTTGAGCTGGAGGAGCCAGAGGTCTACTCCCTTGGCTAGCGTGGGTGGACTGCTTGGAAGACTGAGTGTTGGATAAATTACTGGACGCATTGTCCGCTATCCACGTCATCACCTGTTCGCACTGTTGTGGTTTCAATAGTGGTGTACCACGTGACCCAGTAAGTTGCCAGATGAAGCTAGGGAGCGAAACTCTGCGGCATTCCACTGCTCCCTCATCAACATGTACTGTGTCACCCTGCCCAGGACCACAGCCTCTGCCCCCTACACTACTTGAACGCCCACGCCCTCGACCCTTAGCCCTTGGGTTCAACATTTTGTATATTCACCAAACTGTCGAATTAATATCTGAGGCCAAAACTGTATTCAGTAGACAGTAGAATTACTATCTGAGGCAAAAAAATGTAGTCTTTAGACTCCAGCTATTGCACCGCAAACCACTCAATTTTGCACTGCACTGTAGGATATATAACTGAGAGAAAAAACGTATTCTCTAGACTGTGGCTAGTGTACCGCACACCTCACAATTGTTCACTGGACTGTAGTTTATATAACTGAGAATAAAAAAGTATTCTCTAGACTGCGGCTAGTGTACCGCACACCTCACAATTGTTCACTGGACTGTAGTTTATATAACTGAGTGAAAAAACGTATTCTCTAGACAGCGGCTAGTGTACCGCACACCTCACAATTGTTCACTGGACTGTAGTTTATATAACTGAGTGAAAAAACTTATTCTCTAGACTGTGGCTAGTGTATCGCACACCTCACAATTGTTCACTGGACTGTAATATATATATATATCTGAGAATAAAAACGTATTCTCTAGACTGCGGCTAGTATACCGCACACCTCACAATTGTTCACTGGACTGTAGTTTATATAACTGAGAATAAAAACGCATTCTCTAGACTGCGGCTAGTGTATCGCACACCTCACAATTGTTCACTGGACTGTAATATATATAACTGAGAATAAAAACTTATTCTCTAGACTGCAGCTAGTGTATCGCACACCTCACAATTGTTCACTGGACTGTGATATACACTCACCGGCCACTTTATTAGGTACGCCATGCTAGTAATGGGTTGGACCCCCTTTTGCCTTCAGAACTGCCTCAATTCTTCGTGGCATAGATTCAACAAGGTGCTGGAAGCATTCCTCAGAGATTTTGGTCCATATTGACATGATGGCATCACACAGTTGCCGCAGATTTGTCGGCTGCACATCCATGATGCGAATCTCCCGTTCCACCACATCCCAAAGATGCTCTATTGGATTGAGATCTGGTGACTATGGAGGCCATTTGAGTACAGTGAACTCATTGTCATGTTCAAGAAACCAGTCTGAGATGATTCCAGCTTTATGACATGGCGCATTATCCTGCTGAAAGTAGCCATCAGATGTTGGGTACATTGTAGTCATAAAGGGATGGACATGGTCAGCAACAATACTCAGGTAGGCTGTGGCGTTGCAACGATGCTCAATTGGTACCAAGGGGCCCAAAGAGTGCCAAGAAAATATTCCCCACACCATGACACCACCACCACCAGCTTGAACCGTTGATACAAGGCAGGATGGATCCATGCTTTCATGTTGTTGACGCCAAATTCTGACCCTACCATCCGAATGTCGCAGCAGAAATCGAGACTCATCAGACCAGGCAACGTTTTTCCAATCTTCTACTGTCCAATTTCGATGAGCTTGTGCAAATTGTAGCCTCAGTTTCCTGTTCTTAGCTGAAAGGAGTGGCACCCGGTGTGGTCTTCTGCTGCTGTAGCCCATCTGCCTCAAAGTTCGACGTACTGTGCGTTCAGAGATGCTCTTCTGCCTACCTTGGTTGTAACGGGTGGCAATTTGAGTCACTGTTGCCTTTCTATCAGCTCGAACCAGTCTGCCCATTCTCCTCTGACCTCTGGCATCAACAAGACATTTCCGCCCACAGAACTGCCGTTCACTGGATGTTTTTTCTTTTTCGGACCATTCTCTGTAAACCCTAGAGATGGTTGTGCGTGAAAATCCCAGTAGATCAGCAGTTTCTGAAATACTCAGACCAGCCCTTCTGGCACCAACAACCATGCCACGTTCAAAGGCACTCAAATCACCTTTCTTCCCCATACTGATGCTCGGTTTGAACTGCAGGAGATTGTCTTGACCATGTCTACATGCCTAAATGCACTGAGTTGCCGCCATGTGATTGGCTGATTAGAAATTAAGTGTTAACGAGCAGTTGGACAGGTGTACCTAATAAAGTGGCCGGTGAGTGTATATAACTGAGAATAAAAACGTATTCTCTAGACTGCGGCTAGTGTACCGCACACCTCACAATTGTTCACTGGACTGTAGTTTATATAAATGAGAATAAAAACGCATTCTCTAGACTGCGGCTAGTGTATCGCACACCTCACAATTGTTCACTGGACTGTAATATATATAACTGAGAATAAAAACGTATTCTCTAGACTGCGACTAGTGTATCGCACACCTCACAATTGTTCACTGGACTGTAGTTTATATAACTCAGTGAAAAAACGTATTCTTTAGACTGCGGCTAGTGTATCGCACACCACACAATTGTTCACTGGACTGTAATATATATAACTGAGAATAAAAACGTATTCTCTAGACTGCGGCTAGTGTACCGCACACCTCACAATTGTTCACTGGACTGTAGTTTATAGAAATGAGAATAAAAACATATTCTCTAGACTGCGGCTAATGTATCGCACAGCTCACAATTGTTCACTGGACTGTAGTTTATATAACTGAGTGAAAAAACGTATTCTCTAGACTGCGGCTAGTGTATCGCACACCTCACAATTGTTCACTGGACTGTAATATATATAACTGAGAATAAAAACGTATTCTCTAGACTGCGGCTAGTGTATCGCACACCTCACAATTGTTCACTGGACTGTAGTTTATATAACTGAGTGAAAAAACGTATTCTCTAGACAGCGGCTAGTGTAGCGCACACCTCACAATTGTTCACTGGACTGTAGTTTATATAACTGAGTGAAAAAACGTATTCTCTAGACTGCGGCTAGTGTATCGCACACCTCACAATTGTTCACTGGACTGTAATATATATATCTGAGAATAAAACGTATTCTCTAGACTGCGGCTAGTATACCGCACACCTCACAATTGTTCACTGGACTGTAGTTTATATAACTGAAAATAAAATCGTATTCTCTAGACTGCGGCTAGTGTATCGCACACCTCACAATTGTTCACTGGACTGTAATATATATAACTGAGAATAAAAACGTATTCTCTAGACTGCGGCTAGTGTACCGCACACCTCACAATTGTTCACTGGACTGTAGTTTATATAACTGAGAATAAAAACGTATTCTCTAGACTGCGGCTAGTGTATCGCACAACTCACAATTGTTCACTGGACTGTGATATATATAACTGAGAATAAAAACGTATTCTCTAGACTGCGGCTAGTGTACCGCACACCTCACAATTGTTCACTGGACTGTAGTTTATATAACTGAGAATAAAAACGTATTCTCTAGACTGCGGCTAGTGTATCGCACACCTCACAATTGTTCACTGGACTGTAGTTTATATAACTGAGTGAAAAAACTTATTCTCTAGACTGCGGCTAGTGTATCGCACACCTCACAATTGTTCACTGGACTGTAATATATATAACTGAGAATAAAAACGTATTCTCTAGACTGCGGCTAGTGTATCGCACACCTCACAATTGTTCACTGGACTGTAGTTTATATAACTGAGAGAAAAAACTTATTCTCTAGACTGCAGCTAGTGTATCGCACACCTCACAATTGTTCACTGGACTGTGATATATATAACTGAGAATAAAAACGTATTCTCTAGACTGCGGCTAGTGTACCGCACACCTCACAATTGTTCACTGGACTGTAGTTTATATAACTGAGAATAAAAACGTATTCTCTAGACTGCGGCTAGTGTATCGCACACCTCACAATTGTTCACTGGACTGTGATATATATAACTGAGAATAAAAATGTATTCTCTAGACTGCGGCTAGTGTACTGCACACCTCACAATTGTTCACTGGACTGTAGTTTATATAACTGAAAATAAAAACGTATTCTCTAGACTGCGGCTAGTGTATCGCACACCTCACAATTGTTCACGGGACTGTAGTTTATATAACTGAGAATAAAAACGTATTCTCTAGACTGCGGCTAGTGTATCGCACACCTCACAATTGTTCACTGGACTGTAATATATATAACTGAGAATAAAAACGTATTCTCTAGACTGCGGCTAGTGTATCGCACACCTCACAATTGTTCACTGGACTGTGATATATATAACTGAGAATAAAAACGTATTCTCTAGACTGCGGCTAGTGTATCGCACACCTCACAATTGTTCACTGGACTGTAGTTTATATAACTGAGTGAAAAAACTTATTCTCTAGACTGCGGCTAGTGTATCGCACACCTCACAATTGTTCACTGGACTGTGATATATATAACTGAGAATAAAAACGTATTCTCTAGACTGCGGCTAGTGTATCGCACACCTCACAATTGTTCACTGGACTGTAGTTTATATAACTGAGAGAAAAAACTTATTCTCTAGACTGCAGCTAGTGTATCGCACACCTCACAATTGTTCACTGGACTGTGATATATATAACTGAGAATAAAAACTTATTCTCTAGACTGCAGCTAGTGTATCGCACACCTCACAATTGTTCACTGGACTGTGATATATATAACTGAGAATAAAAATGTATTCTCTAGACTGCGGCTAGTGTACTGCACACCTCACAATTGTTCACTGGACTGTAGTTTATATAACTGAAAATAAAAACGTATTCTCTAGACTGCGGCTAGTGTATCGCACACCTCACAATTGTTCACGGGACTGTAGTTTATATAACTGAGAATAAAAACGTATTCTCTAGACTGCGGCTAGTGTATCGCACACCTCACAATTGTTCACTGGACTGTAATATATATAACTGAGAATAAAAACGTATTGTCTAGACTGCGGCTAGTGTATCGCACACCTCACAATTTTTCACTGGACTGTAGTTTATATAACTGAGTGAAAAAACGTATTCTCTAGACTGCGGCTAGTGTATCGCACACCTCACAATTGTTCACTGGACTGTAATATATATAACTGAGAATAAAAACGTATTCTCTAGACTGCGGCTAGTGTATCGCACACCTCACAATTGTTCACTGGACTGTAGTTTATATAACTGAGAATAAAAACGTATTGTCTAGACTGCGGCTAGTGTATCGCACACCTCACAATTCTTCACTGGACTGTAGTTTATATAACTGAGAATAAAAACGTATTCTCTAGACTGCGGCTAGTGTATCGCACACCTCACAATTGTTCACTGGACTGTAGTTTATATAACTGAGTGAAAAAACTTATTCTCTAGACTGCGGCTAGTGTATCGCACACCTCACAATTGTTCACTGGACTGTAATATATATAACTGAGAATAAAAACGTATTCTCTAGACTGCGGCTAGTGTACCGCACACCTCACAATTGTTCACTGGACTGTAGTTTATATAACTGAAAATAAAAACGTATTCTCTAGACTGCGGCTAGTGTATCGCACACCTCACAATTGTTCACTGGACTGTAGTTTATTTAACTGAGAAAAAAAAATTATTCTCTAGACTGCGGCTAGTGTACCGCACACCTCACAATTGTTCACTGGACTGTAGTTTATATAACTGAGAATAAAAACGTATTCTCTAGACTGCGGCTAGTGTATCGCACACCTCACAATTGTTCACTGGACTGTAGTTTATATAACTGAGAATAAAAACGTATTGTCTAGACTGCGGCTAGTGTATCGCACACCTCACAATTCTTCACTGGACTGTAGTTTATATAACTGAGAATAAAAACGTATTCTCTAGACTGCAGCTAGTGTATTGCACACCTCACAATTGTTCACTGGACTGTAGTTTATATAACTGAGTGAAAAAACGTAATCTCTAGACTGCGGCTAGTGTGTCGCACACCTCACAATTGTTCACTGGACTGTAGTTTATATAACTGAGTGAAAAAACGTATTCCCTAGACTGCACTACAGATCCCAGCAAGCCAAGGTACAGCAGCAGCAAAAATGAGTACTGAGAGTACTTTGGGCAATTTCATTGGGGTCTGTGTGGACCATGTGCTGTCCCCTTTCTGTCATCAGTCACTGTGCACAGTGTGCAGCCAAGATGGCAGTAGCTGCACTACAAGTCCCAGCCAGCACCGAGAGGAGGCCAAAAAAAAGGTCGTTGTAGCCCTTAGAAGGAGCGTTGGGTTCTTTGTGGATGATTCCTGCCTAACCACATTCTAATTTCACGCCCTAACAGTGTGCAGCCAAGATGGCGGTAGCTGCACTACAAGTCCCAGCCAGCAGCCTGGAGGAGACCAAAAAAAAAAGGTGCTTGTAGCCCTTAGAAGGGCTGTTGGGTTCTTTGTGGGTGATTCCTGCCTAACCAACATCTAAATTCAGCGAGCAGAAGTAGAAAAATACACGGCACTCACCAGAATCTTCTTAAATCTTCAGGCTTTATTCGATAAAAACTCACATTTAAATGAAGTCTGGGAGCGGCCAGAGGAAGCGCTAGAGCGCGAAACAGCCGTCGCCGCTGGCTCCTGAGTGCACTGATCGGCATCCGCCCCAGACCTCATTTAAATGTGAGTTTTTATCAAATACAGCCTGAAGATTTAAGAAGATTCTGGTGAGTGCCGCATATTTTTCTACTTCTGCTCGCTTATTACAAGTCTTTATACTTTATTATATACGCTGAGCACCACAAAACAATCGGCACAGCCCCCACGCTTAAGGACTTCAATAACCATTGACTTATAGCTGTGCAGTGCCATGCCATCTCCCTATAGACTCTCTTTCTTATTTGTTGCAACATCTAAATTCAGGCCTTAACACTCTCCCTGACAGACAGCAGCTCTATCCCTAATCTCATGCAGACAGCGTATGACGCGAGCAGCGCGGGACCAGATTCTTATATTCCCAGGTCATCTGATCTGGCCAGCCAATCCCTGCTATCGACTTGTAGGGGCCCCACATGATGCTAGGAGGTACCAAAGACCTGTATGTTGATTGGATGAAAAAAGGCGGCTAACATGCAGGAAGAGTAAGTTGCCATTTCCTCGAGGATCGCGATATGCTCGTCCGAGCAGCGAGCATATGCGAATACACTAATGCTCGAACGAGCACCAAGCTCGGATGAGCATGTTCGCTCATCTCTATTCAGAATCCAAACCAAAATTACTTTTAGTAATTTCCTGTGTTTTATTAAAGCACATCTTTCTGCAGCCATAATGCCTTCTACAACTGGCTGTGCTGATTGTAAACATACCCGTCTTCTCTCAATCTGTTGCTGCATATAGGAGAAAAGAATGTTTTTAAAACTAATCAAATTAGGGCTTAGGTGTATTGAGGTCGGGCCCTAGCAACTCTTTGCACCCTATTCTTCCCTTGACACTCCCCTGTCTACTGATTGACAGGACCAGACATCCATATGGAGGGGAAAGCAGCCAGAGAAACAGCAGAAGATCAAGGGTGCACGGAGTTGCTAGGGTCTGCCTTCGGTTTACTTAAGCTCTAATTTGCATATTTAAAAAAACACTTTTTTCTCCTAAATGCAGAAATGTAAGAAGTTTTTTAATCAGTGGGGTCAGTCCTACCAGGCATTATAGCTTGAAATAATTTTTCCAATATATGTAACAGAAATTGTTTTGTAATGTACCATATCTTCATTGCATCTTTTATAGTCTATTCCAGTGTTGGCAAACCTATGGCACACATGCCAGAGGGAGCACTCAGAGCCCTCTGTGTGGGCCATGTGTAGGGTTCATTGTGGAGCACTCATTAGTACAGCTTTTGTCCCTCCCCCTCTTCTGCTTGTGTTAAAATAATAAATAAAACTCAGCTCATCCATTTGATCGCACCACAGGGAACACTCACTGCTCACTGGATGTGCAGGACAGGACCTGCACTCCAGCGTGATGATGTTTCGCAAGCATTGACTGGAAGTAGCAGGACCTGTGAAATGTGATCACGCTGGAGCACAGGACTTGTCCTGTGCATCCAATGAGCAGTGAGTGTTCGCCGCAGCATGGTCAAATGTATGTGGTGAGTTTTTTTATTTATTTATTTTTTTACACAAGAAGAGTGGGAAAAGGGGCATTAATAAGACTGTGGCTTCTAATGGGGGCATTATTAATACTGGAAGCCACTAATGGAGGAAAAATAAAAGGGGGCAATAATGTGGGCATTAAGTTTACTGGGGATCATTAATGGGGGCCCTTATTAATACTGAGGGCCACTACTGGGGCTTTATTAGTACTGGAGGCCACTACTGGGGCATTATTAATACTGGGAGCCACTAATGGGATTGTTATTAATACTGGGGGCCACTAATGGGGTCGTTATTAATACTGGGGGCCACTAATGGGGTCGTTATTAATACTGGGGGCCACTAATGGGGCAGTATTAATACTGGGGACCACTACTGGGACATTTTTAATACTAGGGGGCACCAACAGGGGCATTCATTTTACTGGGGCCTGTTAAGACACAGCTTAGTTTGGCGGTTGGCACTTTTCGATAAATGAGTGGGTTTTGGGTTGCAGTTTGGGCACTCAGTTTGGGCACCTTTACTGGCCCATTTTATAGTTTTTTTTAATATCATGTTCAAGATATTTGCTTTAGTCATCAGAATGGAACCATCTGAATCCGTTACCATGAACGATTTACATATATTCTTATAATCTCATTCATTTAGAGATTGGTTCTGAGCCATGTAAAAAATATGGATTTCTAAAAGAATTTTTTAGTTACTCATAAGTTACACATCTCAAGAAAGTGTTGTTTTTCTTCATTTTGTCACAAGAGAGCTATTACAAAAAAAACAAAACATTATACACATTAAGGGGTCATTATAATTCCAAACTCTCATCCTGACTGCAGTCGCTGGATGCTTTTAATATTGATAGGACAGTCAATTACTTCAGATCATGATTTTACTAGAGATAAGATGAATTCACTTTCTCACCAAGACCTAAAACAACCTACAAACTGTATAAAGAATTCTTATTTTATTTTATGTATTTAATGGTTTAAAGGAGTTTTCTGAGCATGTAAAATTGATGGCTCATCCTCAGGATAGGTTATCAATATTTGATCAGAGGTCCAACTCTCCTGACGATCAGCTGCGTGCAGAGGCCATGGCAGCCAGAGAACTGCAGCCTCTTCCTAGGCCAGTGACATCACATTAATTGGTCACGTGGTCTAGGCATAGCTCAGTCCCATTCAAGTCCCATTCAGGCACAGCCACTATACAATGGACAGCTCTGTGCTTGGTAAGCTGTGAGAAGGCCGCTTACTGGAGTATCACGGTGTCTTCAAACAGCTGATTGACGGGAGTGCTTACTGTCAGAACTCCACTGATTAGATATTGATGAGCTATCCTGAGGATTGGTCATCAATATTAAACCAACAGAAAACCTCTTTAATGCTGTATGATCTATGAAAGACATCAGTATTTCTTTAAAGGGAACCGGTCACATAGAAAATGCAGTCCTGAATTTGATGCTTACAGTGTTAAAAGATGTATTTATATCATATGTCATATTTCATACACATTGAATTGTATTGAACATGTAATTGATGTTTTAGGTATTTGATTGGTCAGATAATGTTATTTCCCTTAAATATATGGCATAAAGGCCATTGCTAGCTGTGGCAAATCAACAGGACTGTCTATAGGGGATATCTCTCATTAATCACATTGGAGGAGATTTATCAAGACTGACCAGAGGATACACTTAATTTATGACAAGGTGCACGCCTCGTCATAGGTAAGGCACATCCTCCGGCAGAGGAGGGGAAAGCTCAGGTCTTGACAAAGCTACCAAGTGTATTTTTGTGGGACAAGCTGAACTTTCTAATGGAACCATTTAGTGGTTTATATAATGCATTGAGAATTAAAAAAAAATTGTAGAGTGAAAATTGAAAAAATGCAATTCGTCCTTTGTTTTTAGGGTTTTGTTTTTATGACTTTTAAGGTGTGATAAAAAGGATATGTTAACTTTATACTGCAGTTCAGTATCATGTTTTCAATACCAAATTTGTATAGTTTTTGTTAAATTTTACTATAATAACTTTATTTTTCAACTAACGGAGCTTTGTGAGATTTTTTTCCTTCACCAATGAAATTAGAGAAAGGCCCAAAAGGAAAATCCTTACACACCAACCTAATCTATCCTCGCTGGCGTTAGATATGCCACAATTATTAAGAGGTGCACACATCTCTTAATAAGCATGACACATATGTGCAGGTCCTTCCACCCGAACAGAGATCCATGCCAGTATGTCAGGTACATTTTTCCGGTATAAATACACCAGTTCCCTGCTGTAGATTATACTAAAAGTGCTGTTGTATGCTAAAAATCTGTACAATTTTTGAATATTTTATTTTATCAATTCCTCACAGTTTCCAAAGATCACTGCTATTACTATGTGGTCATTTATATCCTGGGCATACCACTTTTTGTTTACATACATTTTTACATATAAAAATCTATCTATTCCATCATTAGCATCTCTTGATCTCAAAACATCCCCTATGGTGAACGCTGTAGAAAAAAACTGTTGCCTAATTGTGTTTTTTTCCAAATTCACCCTAGTTGGAAGTTTTCCAGCTTTCCACCACATCATATGCAAAAATAAATGGTGCCATTAGAAAGGGTAACTTGTCCACAAAAAAATAAGACCTCCTATGTCTATATGAAAAGAAAAATAAAAAAGTTATGGTTCTGGGAAGGCAGGGAGTAAAAAAACAAAAATTAAATAAATAGAAAATCACTTGGTCAGGATAAGGTTAAAGGGGTTGTCCAGGCTTTTACTATTGATGACCTATCCTCAGGATAGGTCATCAATATCAGATCGCAGGGGTTCGACACCCAGCACCCCAGCCGATCAGCTCTGTGAGGAGATGGCGTGCACACGTTGCATCTCCCTTTTCTCTTCCTGTCTGCTGCTACTGTCTATGGCAAAAAGTCTATGGCAAAGTATATCCTTAGGATAGGTCATCAATTGTAAAAGCCCGGCCAACCCCTTTAATAATTAACCTTTAAACTAGGATACTATATAAGCGTAATTAGAATATAATTATTAAAACACATACAGGAACACTTTTAATACTTAAAGGAACTAGGGGCCATATTAGTAAAAACACAAACTCATCATTTTATATGGTGTGTGTGTTTTTTAGGATATAAATGACCTTACACAACAGAATTCTTCTAATCCTAGACATTAATGACTGAAAGTATGAATACTGATGTTCTGGTTTGGCATAATGTAAGATTTAATGACAACTTTTGTAATATTAAATTATTACATAGCTCTGTCCTTGATGTAGCAACAACTTGATCTACTGCCAAGAGAGAAAAAAGCCAGTTTTGTGCGTGAGAAGCAGTTGCCCAAAGGGGATATACATTAACAGGTAGCTTCTTGTACAAGTAATCTTGGCATCAATGCCCAGAGCAAGCAAAAGTGGTTCACAATATTATTTCAAATAAATCTGCATAACATTATTTATAATTTGCTCTTCTAGTTTCTACAAGCAAACAAAAAGTGATTGTAGAGCTTGTAGATTTACACAGTGACAGCAGCTTTACTATCCAGGAGAGCTTTCTATTCATTTACTGTTGTCACAGATGTGAGACATCAATGACTACATAAGCAAGTATTAAGGCAATAGTTAAACAGCATTGTCCTGATCTGTCAATCACAGAAAGGAAATAAAACCATATTTCACCATTCCACCCCTGATCTAGCAACTTTGATAAGAAGACCTTTTGTCATCATACTATACTAACCTATCTAGGGGCAGCATAGTACTCTGATAGCTCAGTGGCATTATTAGCCCAGATCACACAAAAATATTGTATCATTGGGTAGCAGAGCCTAAGAAAGAATATAGCGGACTCACAGTTATAAATCTGCTGTATTTGAGCATGTTCTCATTTCATTCTCATTAGTGACTAAGAGTTTCCTTGTATCTGCATGCATACAAGGCCACCCACCATCACTGGTGAGAGGGGCGGGAGAGGCATTCCCCTCATGAAAAAGATAGTTCATACTATATCAGTTGGGTTCTTTTTGTTTTAGTCTTTTTAGTTTTGTCTTTATTTTATTAGCCAAATTATTTAAACAGGGCAGCATACTGCAATGATAGATTCACTTTAACTACCAAATTTTTCGTTTTATAAAACACACTTTTCCCAAAAAAATTGAAGAAAAATGTCAGTACATCTTATAAAGTGAATACTAATGAGCACTTTCATTATGGTACAGTAGGACCAGGGAGTAGTGAGTATAGAGCCATGCTATGTCCTGACAACGCACATCAGGCTGTCTTCTGTCCAAGTATTATTTGCCATGCTCTCTTTTCTGTTCTGTGTGTGATCTGAATTCTGCACTAGTCCTGTTTGGCAATTGCAGTGGCCAGGTTTGGAGTGGCCCCAAGGGTATGCAGGGTCCACAGGACACCGTCAAGGTGTCACCATATATTGCTGCTCTCCAGAAGGGATGGTAAGGCATGATGCACACTAAAAGGGAAATAAATCCAGAGAGTCGGGGTCTCCAGTAAACCTGTGTGCTTCTTTACTGGAAGAATTCAGGTGCAAAACAATACAGGCAAAGCACAGGGCTGGCTTCTCTAGTCTCCTCCCTGGCAGAAGAAGGGTTTGATGCTGGGTAAAGGCCGGAGCTAACTGTTTCCCTCTCTCTTAGAAGGCTGGTACCCTGTCCAAAGGCTGGTGATCCAGGGTCTGTGGCAGAGTATCCCTGTCTCAGCATCTTTTTCTGGTCACTCAATAGTCTGGCAGAGTCTCCTCTTCTAAGCACTGTTCCCTAACTGCACTAGGGGCTCTGACTCCTCTCCTTATATACAGTTTGTGGCTAAACTAGAACCTTCTAGGTCTAGTAGAACACCTGGCATTCAAAAAGTCAATCTGGTTTTGGTGGTAAACAAGTCTGGCTTTTTCCCTCTAAAAAATGCCCTTCTTGAAAGCTTATGGTAACTGGAAAATTACTACAGTAGCTTCTCATTGTTAGCTTGAAAGTCGCAAAAGTCTCTGAGTGTTAATTAAACCTTTACACAGCGCCATGTAAACACAGTGCAAACAAACAGGATATACAGTATATCACAACATACATATAAAATGCTGTTACACAGTATTAAACAGTATTAGTCAGTGTAAGTTAACCCTTTAAAGTGAACTAAAGTAAAGAATTGATGACTTTGCATGGCGTAAATAGGAGCAAATGTCCACAAATGTTCAGACTTCAAAGTACTCCTGCTCAAGGGCACTAGGTCTTGTCTGATCTGCCATGGTAAGTTTCTGTATCTGGATCTGCTATCTCTGAACTGTTTCCTAGAGAACTGTGCCTGCACATGTTTCTATGTCTAAACTGTGTCCTGAAGTCTGTTCCTTGGATTTTGCATGTTCTTTGCTTGATTGTCCTTAGTCTGGTTCTGTCTATGATCTTGCTTTTGCTTGCAGTGCCTTGTTGTGTCAGCTGCCAACTACATTGGGACTATTTCAAGTGATAGCGGCTTGGTGGCTCCACTGCAGTGAAGTTCAGATCCTTTTATAGGGGTTTAAGCGTGAAAAAAAGGAGTCTGTCAGGATAATGCCCTTAGGTGTAGCCCAATGTCAAACTGGTTAGTTGGCACAGTGGTTTCACAACCATTGCTTGTAACAGATGGTATACAATGAATGTACAAAGCCATATGTTTTCCCTTTATAATCTAGTTTTTACATGAAATCTGGATTCTAGTCAACAAGTCTTGAGTCATCAGGATTTACCTACCCCTTAAAACCATTATCTTTCTCCCTTAACACCTACCCTAGTCCTACTTCCTTCTGTGTAGGCTTTGTCCTAATCTGGTTTGTTGTTGAGTTGTATACTATTGGTACACAAACATACATGGTTGAGTCAGAGTTTCCAGGCTCCAGCTTTGAGATAGAACAAGCCACAATGTCATGTGTGATCTCCAGTATGCATAAAACAGAACTCAGATATTGCAGTGAAGTTAGATGGCAAACATATGGACATTAGATATGGGAAGATTAAATGTCTACTGCAAAAGCATTGGGACTTTCCTGTTGAGATCACTAAGTAAAATGAGAGGTCACAAACAACCTCAACATTGATAGTTGTTATAAGGGGAATAATGAGGTGACTTAAATCAGTCATGAATTACAAAATAACAAATCAAATCAAATTACAAGATGACCAAATTAAAGCTCTTCGTGGTTTTTTCAGGTATCACAAAAATGAAAAAAAGAAGTCCTTAATGTAAATGCCAAAGTTGTCATATTGAAGAAAGTAAAGAGGAAAAACAGCTGGAACACTTCAGACTGGCGCTGCAAACAGGGGTCGAACTTCAGGTAAGTAGTGTTAAGTTCTTTTAATCAAGTCAACGCGTTTCAGGGGCAGACAGCCCCCTTCATCAGGACTATTACAGAGGAGATGTGGACAAGCAGGGAATTTAAAACAGTTTTGGCGCGCAAGAAAAACAGGGTTCCTCCTGTCCAGAGTGGGAGGGGAACCAGAGTGACGTCAAACTGATTGACATAAACAATAGCTACATTTATGTTCTCCTAGAGTATTTGTTGCAATTCGGTTGCCATAATGCAAACTAAACTAAATGCGTCTGGATATTCCTATTGATTTTCTTTTGCATAAAAACAGATAGTGACATAAAAGGAAGCTCGGGACTGTGGGCAGACACAGGAACTTACATGAGACTACAATCAGAACAGGACTAAAACATAAAATACATTCATATATAAAATAATAATAAAAATCTATTGACTGCATGGCCCTAGATCGGGTTGCATTTTTTATATATACACACACAACCCTCATGTATGGGCATGAGGGATGTTCTTGGAGAGTTACTCCATGATAAAAACAAGCACTACACTACCAAATTGAAATTATACTTATAATTATAATACCCCGTGTGTGCATGGGCACATGCGCAAGGTACACTTGCGTGCACCCGCCTCTATGTGTATCTTCACACACACGTATGTATGTTATCAGCTGGGGTGGCCTATTGTCTTTCTTCTTTCTTTCTTTCTTTTCTCTCTTTGTGTCTTCTGTGTACCTATGGATCACGCGTATGGCCCATATTTACATTTGATTCATCTCTCTGCCATAACCAGAACACCTTTGGATTATGTATTTATTATTATTATTATTATTTTTGCTATTAATATCGTTATGAATAGTACTCCTTGTTATCTATTTCTATTTATTTATATTTTTATTTTTAATTTTTAATGCTATTTTCATTTCAATTTAAATTTTTCTTGTTGTTATTTTCCTGTTTCTGTGTTAGTATATTCCTTTTTAATTTTTCCTTGTTTATTATTATTTGTTTTAATTTACGTATGTTTCATGAGTATCATCATTCCTCAATATCACCCTACAAAATTGTTTCGTTCAATTCATTTAGACCATGTGGGGTGAGTGTGTCTAACTGGAAGATCCAGTATACCTCTCGTTTCTGGAGGCTACTGAATCTGTTATAAGGATTTTCTGGTATAAAATCTATTGGGGTTACTACCAGTTTATGTTTCTGTTTGTTTTGTGTATTTGAGCAGTGGCGTGAAATGCTATGTTTTAAATATCCCTTTTGTATATTATGCCTATGTTGGTTCATTCGGCAATGTAAGGCTTGTGTAGTACGGCCTATGTATTGGAGTCCACACTCGCATTCTATCAAATAAATGACAAAATTCGACTGGCAAGTAAGGTGATGTTTGATAGTATAGGTTGAGCCATTCTTGTTAGATGTAAAAGCTGTTTGCTGGTGGGTAATCATTTGGCAGCATAGACATCTCCTGTTATTGCATTTGTAGCTACCAGTAGGTTTTATGTTTTTTGTTATTTTCATTTGGTGCTGTGGCCTACTAGGTGCTAGAATGTTTTTGATGGTAGGTGCCCTTCTATATATCACCCTTGGTGTTTTGGGAAGGTGCTTGGTCAGGAAAGGATCTTGACAGAGGATATTCCAATGTTTCTTTAAAATAGATTTTATGGCTTGGTTGGACATATTATATTGTGTGATGAAACTCACTTGGGTCCCTAATTCCTTCTTGGGTTGTTTCTTAGGATATAGGCACTCATCTTGTGTATATTGTACGCTTCTTTCGTAGGCATTACTAATGACCTTTTTTGGGTAGCCTTTCTGTTCGAATCTCTCCTTTAGAACGAGTGCTTGTTTTTTAAAAACACTCTGATTTGTGCAGTTCCGCCTAATTCGTTTATATTGGCTATATGGCACATTCTGTAGCCATTTTTTATGATGGAAACTTGAGTAATCAATGTAGCTGTTACTGTCTACCGTTTTAAAATAAGTTTTAGTATATATGTTGTTCCCTTCAGCTGTGACTATTAGATCTAAAAAAGGTATTTCCTTCTTATTGTATGATGGGGTGAAAGAGATGCCCCAGTCCGTTCTGTTCAGACTCTCACAGAAGGACAGAGCCGATCTCTCATCCCCATCCCAGATGATGAACACATCGTCTATGTACCTTTTGTAATAGACTATGTGGTCATTCATCTGGGTATGGTCACGGATAAAGATTCTTTCAAACTCACCCATGAATAGGTTTGCAAACGCGGGGGCCACTTTCGTGCCCATCGCGGTCCCGCGGCACTGGTGATAGATTTTATTGTCATAAATAAAGTAATTGTTTTGTAGGACAAACTCTAGACTTTCAACAAGAAAGTTGATCTGTCTATGATCAAGGGATTCATCATTGGTTAGGACGGTTCGTATGCAATTTAGTCCTAAATCGTGACGGATATTAGAATACAGGGCTGTGACATCCATAGTGAACAGGGCATATGTATCACACCATGAGATGTCCTTCAATTCCCGGATTAGTTGGCTACAGTCGTGCAGGTAACTATCCAAAGATTTTACATACGGTTGAAGAAATAGATCTAGATAATGTGAGAGGTTACTAGTGGCACTGTTCGTATTGGACACAATAGGTCTACCTGGGGGTTTTTTTATGTTCTTATGGATTTTTGGTAAGTGGTAGAAGTATGGTGCAGATGGAGATTTGGGGGATAAGAAGTTCTTCTCCTTTTTGTTTATATAATGTTGGTCATAGGCCTTGGTTATCAGTTCCCTGAGTCTCTTATTTAAGTCAGGAAATGGATTTTCTGTGATTGGTCTGTAATACGTTACGTCATTTAAGATGTTATAGGCCTCTGTTTTGTAATCAGTTGAGTTTTGTAAAACTACCCCTCCACCCTTGTCTGCAGGTCGTATAGTGATTGTCTTATTGCGTTTCAAAGTTTTTAATGCATTCTGTTCCTGTTGGCTGAGATTCCCCTTTTGTCTGATAGACATTAGTTCCTGATTAGTATTTTTTAGGTCAGAGCCTACTAGGTCAAAGAACATAGGGATGCAATATCCCTGGCTTTGAAGGGGGAAAAAATTGGATTTGGGCCGTACCTCCTGATGTATGAATGGGAGAGATTCAACACTGGGAGTGGCTGTTTCGTTACTAGTTTCATTTCCATTTTTATTTTTGTTTTTATTTTTGTTTTCTAACACTTCAAAATGTCTTTTTATGGTCAAATTTCTCCTGAACTTCTGTAGATCCAAGAATACTTCGAATGGGTCCATTTTATTGGAAGGGCAAAAAGAGAGGCCTTTTTGTAGTACTGATTTTTCTTTTGTGCTCAGTATATGATTAGAAAGATTAAATATTTTTACCGTGGCTATAGTTTTATCTGTGCCTTGTATTTCTTTTTCTTGGTCTAAATTGGTTTCCCTTTTTTGTTTAGATTGCCCCCCTCTTTTGCCCCGTGTTCTGGTTTTCTTTTTCCGGGGGTGGGTTTGAAGTACTGAGTGATTGGAATATTTGTTCTGGGAGGAAGAGGTACTTCTGATGTCATCGGTGTTAATGCAGGGGGGAGTCTTGCGGCAAGGTCTAAAAAAGGCACTAAGGCTGTGTTTCCTATGTCAGTGTTGTCAATGGTGACAATTTCAGTGCTAGTAGTCTCCTGAGAAGATGTTGGATATAGGGAGATGTTACTGACCAAAGATGTGTCAAGAAGCAGGTCAGTAGTTTTATGTGGTAGGTTGCTAGGATCCCTATTCTCTGCAGAGGCAGGTTGGACAAGTGGGGACACGGGGGCGTGCTCTCTTAGGTACCCTTTTATAGGAGTACGATTCCTCATCTTGTGCTCAAGATATTTGTTTTTTAAAACTTGAAATTTTTCTAAAAACTCCTCAGTTGCAGAGTTTACAGTGGGGCTCCCTGGTCTCTTTATTTCCACGACCGATGTTGCAATACTAGGGGCAATTTTCTTTGGTGTATGTTCGGGAGATATAGTGTTAGGTATAGGATTGATGTTATCATTATTCATTACCGAACTCTTGGGTGCTCTATTATGTGTGACCGCGGCATTTTCTTCCTCTCCGTGCTTCAGCTGAGTAAGGCCTCGGCTGATTTTGTTCGTATCGGGGCTATTTTCTTTGTTGTAATCTTCAAGCCTGGGATTATTGGTGGGCTTGTGATTATTGTTTGCCCTATGGAACTGTCGATTGGTGAAAGACCTGGGACCATAGTTGTTAGTTCTGGGTTTACTATGTTTGGTCTCAGATGTCGGAGTTCCTGCACTGATGTTAGTCTGCCTCGGTTTGTTCGTTTTCACGTCTGGGTGTTCTTTCTGATTTATAGTAGTATGCTTATTCTTTATTAGTCTGTATATACCCTGTTCTCTATCTATTCTATCCCTTTGTAGTTTCTTCGATTTTTTTGCGATTATCTCCTGTTCATTCTGATAGATTCTGTTTGTTACATTGTGATTGATGTTCACAAAATCAGGATGAGAGGAGAAGGCACGCAGTGTTTCTATATTTCTTTCTATTTCTATTGTACAGCCCTCCACGAGTTTGTTCCTCCTATTAATGATAAGTTGTCATATTGCCAATCCATGCCTAGAGGCCAACAAGTAGCAGTTCTGAGCCAGACCTGAAAAACACCTAAAATTGCAGAAAGCTCTTTGAATAGTGAGGTAAGGGAACATAATTGCATATCTGACAAACTGTATTCGGTAGATATATTATAGGCAACTCATAAAAGAAGTTACCCATAACCGTAACTTCCCATAGACGTGTCTTCAGCAGGAACATTAGGCAGAGAATAATAGATACTTGACTTATTCCAAAAGAGATGTTTGCTGTAACTTGCTTTGTTTGACTTATGTCTAAGAAATTGCGGTACGCATAAAAATCCTATTATGTATGTTGTATATGTGCCAAGATCAAAGCAACAAAGCCTAACAATGTACATGAGAGTTTCTAACCGGTGGTCAAAGTATAATCAAATATGATTAAATTACCCAAACAATGGTGTTTACTGAAAGATGTCTTTGCATCATCTATTTGCTTGATACCAGCACCATCTGCAGCTACCGCATCATTTGAGGTCTGGAACTATGATGTTGCGTCTACTAGTAACCAGACTGAACATTTTCTAAATGACATTTCGCAAGCTGAACAGATTGACAGGACTACTTGGTTTGTCTTTCCCTTTTTGCCTTTGGCATGTTTGATTAATTCACGGTATTATTTCTAGCTGAGGCACGCAAGTTGTCTCCATCGAACTTGTTGAACATGATTTTCTGGATTACTTGAAATCTAAAGATGTCTACGTTCTGTTTGTCCACGAAGGACAAAAAAAAAAAATGAAATCCTATTTGTTTCTAACAACAAAAGGAGAGTATTATCCCAAAGCACATCATTACTTGGAGGCTGTAAAGTCCATAGAGAAGAGTGGCTTTGTTTCTAGATAAAACGGTTCCTTTTACTTAATCCTGATCAACCCCTTTATAGACTATATATATAACCCCTATATATAACCCCTATATATATTTTTTACATAAAAAGAACACAAAAAGACACAATCCGATCTGAAGTGAAGACAGTGGAAAGAGCCATAATATGGATGGAACAAAATGAAAGGGACCACAAGCTAATATATAAAACTTAAAGGCAAAGCTCATAAAAAATGTCTTCCATATATGAATCCTACCAATGAGCAGCAAGTTGTAATTATAGACTTAGTATTCCTTTAATAGAGTAATCCAATTGTGAATAGCAATATTAAATAAACATTAAAGAACTGGATGAATTTCTTACAATTTCTATAAATACAAACAGGTTTCCAGAGTTTTTACAAAATCTAGGCACATGGCAGGTGTCTGTATAAAATAAAGAAATAAACCCTTACTCACTCACTTCAGTCCCAGATGCTCCAGTTCTCATTATTATCCCTGTGATACAACCACACCCAGAGTTCACCTGAACACTGCAGCCTATCACTGGCCTCAGCTGTCACATGTGCCGATAATATCATGTCAGTCTTTGAAGTGACCACGGCTGACATCACTATGTCATTCATGTACACATGACTGCTGAGTCGGGTGTTGGCTGCAGCAGTCCTAAGAACGATGGATGCAGGTCCAGTGGTTAGTAGAGTGACTGGGACTGGGGTGTAGTGCTGGAGCACCGGGACATTTAAAAGATGAGAACGGGTTCATATACTGCCCCTGCTGTGTTTCATGTTTTTAAAAATTTCAGAAAACCCTTTTAATGCAGTTGATCTTTTAACTTGGTGAAAACATGTGCCAAAATAATATTTCACCATGGAGGTAATATTTGAAAGCACTGAAATAATTGTTTTCTTCCTTTTATATCAGCAGGTATAGGCTAAAGTAGCTCACAGATATTGATACCACTGCTTATATCCAAGGAAAACAAAGGATTAAATAGGTTTAACTCCAACATGTCCATTCTTACTTTCCTCTGATGGCAGATATTGGGGGAACATAAGGCAGACATCTCTTTACATCCTGCTTGACTGTAACCTTAAAATTGACTAAATCTGCTAACAAATATCTGGGGTTTTCCATGATTTCAATACTGATGGCCCATCCTCAGTAGAGCTGAGCGAATCGATTCGTCGATTCGTATCGAATCTTGGGATTTTTTAGCTGCGAAGCAAATCTGAATATTAGGTGCTTCGCTTCGGGTTTCTACGCATTTGCTACATAGTTTGTCCTATCAATTATACGCTATTGCTATGTATAAGTTACTCTATACGCTGTTGCGTACGAATTCAATTGATTTGCGATGCAGACTCCTCCCTGGTAGCCCCGCCCCCTTCTCCAGTGCGCGAGGAAGACGAGGCAACTCAGGAAATTAAGATGGCGACACAGCGAGGTCCTGACTGGGGAGGCATGGTGTGGGGCACCGACCCCTATGAGGAGAAGGAACCGGAGGGGATCTACGTCTCTCAATATGTCTGGCAGCCTAAGAAGTCGGTTGAGGTGCCCGCTGAGGTGTTCACTTCGCTGGCTACTCCCTTCGTCAAAATTCTATGGTCCCCGAGGCTGCTTTAACCAAGTTGCGCACGTCACTCATCCATTTTTTCCCCCTTTTCAGGTTATTGGGAAGCCCCTTGAAAGATGGGGTCCGCAAGGTGTCAAAACTATGGCGCAAGCCTCGGATCACCTGCTGGATCACCTACTTTTTATGCTGGTTCGGGTGGCCGGAGTGTCATCGTAAATCGTAATCCTGACGGTCCATCAGCCGGACTATGTATTTCAGCTGTGCAGCAGAGCTAAATGATGAGGATCGTCTGGATGCCATTTTCGAATATTCGCTCTGCCTCTGAGGAGTGCACCGGGCGGCCTCTCGTTGTACGTGCCTGCGTATTACGTAATCGCGTACACAGTAGTTCGCTGAGGATTCGGAAGCTATTTGTACGCTCATGCATACGTCTTCTAAGAAGTTGCGTACATTTTTTAACTGTACATTCGTTATTAGTGCGCGAATGTTCGCTAATAGCACATAATAACGTATATTTTGTACACAAATACAACAAATCTATTCGTCGAATATACGAATCTTAGGAAAACTTCGACAAATGTTCGGCGAATAATTTTTTCAATGATTCGCTAATCTCTAATCCTCAGGATAGACCATCAATATCTGATCAGCAGAGTCTGACACCGCATACTCCTATTAATCAGCTGTTTTGTTGTAGCTCTGGTGCTGGAATTTGGGCTGGAACTACAGAGCTCTGTCTATTGTGTAATGGATGGAGCTGATTAATGCAGTGTGGCTCCCACTGAAGTAAATTGAAGCAGCACTGTTGCTATCGGTTCCATCCACTACACAACGGACAGAGCTGTGTAGTTCGAATTCTTCAGATTGGAAATTTCTGATGCCGGAGCTACTCTGCAATGGCTGATCGGCAGGCTGCAGGCTGTTTGATCCCTGGCAATCAGATATTTATGGCTTATTCTGAGAATAGGTCATCAATATCAAAATACCGGAAAACATCTTTAAAGAGGTATTCCAGTTAGATTAAATTAGTTGTCCAATGAAAAATATTCTACAGTTCTCAAACCAGCATCTGTATTTGAATACTTTTGTAACTGTATGTAATTAAAAATTTTGTATACTGAGTTATTCAATAAAATGTATCTGTATAGTGGGACATATTTTAATATTTCTTTGACCGGCTCATTAAGAAGGCTGCACGTGCTCACTTTCATCTTTCAACTGCCTCCTGCGTTGTGATAGGGAGAGCATGGACACCCCTCCTTAGCTGCAGCAGAAAAGACACTCCCCTTGAGCTGTCAGTTTGATATAAATCTAGCAGAGCAATGAATGAGGAGATCTCAGGATCCATGTGAGATACAGGGCCGGTTCTAGCTTTGTTAGAAAGGTATTGTCATGTATTATATGATGTCTGATTTTCATATTTTAAATTATTGATGGAATAATCCCTTTAAGTTATCCCCTATCCACAGTATAGGGCATAACTATTAGATTGGTGGGGGTCCTACAGCTGGGAGCCCCACAGATCACGAGAATGGGGGCCCCATAACCTCTGCATCCCCCCTGAAATGAATGGGGTGGCCAGTCACACATCCGTGTGGCCGTTCCATTCAATTCTATGGGAGTTCCAGAAATAGCCAAATACAGCTCTTGGCTATGTCTGGAATTCCCATAGAAATTCCCCACCGATCTAATAGTTCTAGCTTATACTGTGGATAGGGGATATCTTAATCTAACTGGAATACCCCTTTAAGCTTTATATTTGTCATAAAAGTAATACTTATTTACCTAAAATGTTCTACTACCTAATTCCCGAATTCTATACTTTACAGTCTGCATTTGACAAGATTTAATTTTAATGGCAAAATGAGACAAATTTTAGGTGAAAGTAGCCACTAGGCACTTTCCTGCAACAGCACCAGCGCAGGCCAAACTAAATAATAACACCCAAAGCAAAACATGCTTCAGTGAAATTAAACTTTCGTCAGCTTAACCTTCAGAAACAAAAGATTTTTGTGACTTAGAAGTAAGCTTTGTACTGTGCTCTGGCAGTTGAATATGTTCCTAAATTAGATCTGATTATGTATAAATCCCAATTTAGAATTGCTTTCATCGCCTTAATCTTCCAAGTGATATAAAAACATAAGTACACTTTTCTGTTTATTTGTATTTCTTCCATCTAACCTTTTAGACATTAAGGTTCATTGAAAAACCTTTGTGTGTCTTAGATGTTTCATAGTATGGTATGGGACACGAGCTTGAACCAGAAAATAGTACATAAAGAAGGAGGCGATCAAATAATTGCAAGTCAGATTATGATAGAATATATAACATATAGGAAAGGAACCCCTTTAAAGCTTTTTGAATTGTAGGACAAAGGTAATATAAAAATGAAGCTACAATTTGAATGTACAGTACCTGCATTCATATTGATTATCTGCAATTTCCTAATAAGCTGTAACAGGGAGTCGGCGGCAGGCTCCCTCCCTGCAGCGCCGCCAGTCAGGGGCTGGTATACTGGAGCGAGGAGGCGACCAGCGATAAACCGGCGCTCAGCTGCATCGGATCTTCTAACTAGGGTCACGTGACGCTGGCCACGTCACGTGACCCACCTGGTGGCCTATTTAAACAGACAACCTGCTGGCCACAGGTTGCCTGTGATTGGTCTTCTTTATCTTCACCAGAGTTAGTGTACTATTGCAACTTCTGTTTTGACCTCGGCTTGATCTTGATCTTGTATCTCCCCTTGTACTACGTGACCTCTTGGATTCTGACTAGAGATGAGCGAGCATGCTCGGCCGAGCATGCTCGAGTGCCATTTTAGCGTATTTGCGTACGCATTTTAAAATTGGTACGCTAATCATACGCATATTTTAATCTGTACACTAATGCGTACGCATTTTGACAATTTGTACGCTATGCGTACGCATTTGCGTACAGATTAAAATATGTGTATGATTAGCGTACAGATTTAAAAATGCGTACGCAAATACGCAAAAATGGCACTGGAGCATGCTCGGCCGAGCATGCTCGCTCATCTCTAGTTCTGACCTCATCCTCGTGTTACGCTTGTTCTGACACTACCTCTCGGCTTCTGACCTCGGCTTGTATTGACTCCGCTCTAGTGTTATCCCTTGGTATTTACGTGACTGGCTCTTGACCTTGGCTTGGTAATATTCTCGTGTCCGTGTGTTCTGTCTTTGTCTGTTGTTTTTTTCCCATTGTTCCCCTCCCTGTAAGCCTCAGCATGTATGTAAGCAAGGGAGCGCCTTCCAGTTGTGCACCATCAGTTAGGACGGAATGTGCAAGTAGATAGGGACAGTGGTGTGGGTTTAAGCTCAGGGCTGCATTATTCACTGATACGTGACATAAGCGTTTCCTATCAGTCCAATGTTAAAACTAAGCAGTAGGAAAATCAACAAAAAGCGCTATTGTAGCCCATTAACTGGTACACAGTACTCAGCACTTCAAAAACAAACTATAGACCTCAATAGTGGATTATAGTTATTCAGTGGATTCAAAGGACGCCCTTAAAATCCCTTTACATGGGGTGAGAATCAGAAAGATTATCGCTAACAAGCGTTCATAGTAATGCTCGTTAGCGGTGATCAGGCAGTGTAAATGTACCGCATATTACCGATGAACAAGCAAAACGCTCATTCATCGGGTAATCCGATCATTTGTGCGCATCCAAAAATGATTGTTTTCTGGCAGCAGTGTAAACAGGATCTCCTGCAGGCAAACCACGAGTCAGTATGCGGAAGAGCGATGGCATTAGCAATCACTTCTCCCTATACTCTGAAGGAGATCTCTGCAGGTAAATAAAGTGGTTTCCTCCACTAGGGATCAGCAGATTGGCGGAAAGGAACGCTTCCCTCCCGGCTATCTGCTGTAATATCGTCCTGTGCAGTGTCGGACTGGCCCACCAGAGGACCGGAGGATCCTCCGGTAGGCCCCAAGCCACCCAGCCACTTAAAAAAAGCATACTTACCTGTCCTGCCGCGCTGCCGCTGTCCTCGGCTCCCACGCTCCACTGCAGGGCCGGCGTCAGCACCCGGCATACCCGGGCAAGTGCCGGGGCCCACTGTTCCTTAGGGGGGCCCACTCGTTTCCTCACTTGTAAATTGCAGCGGCCGCGGTCCCTTTAAACATCACCTGGCCTTGGCATACTGCTGCTGCGTTACCCGTGCATGATGTCACTGCACAGGATCTCCAGGCCTGCGGAGCGTCCGTGAATACAGTGTGATCAGCAGTAATTTACATGGCACAGACAGACAGATAACATACCGAACAGGAGGAGGATGGATCACAGCGGAGGCGGAGCTTATCAGCAGAAGACAAGCATAGCAGCCGAATAAACCAGGAGTTTTATTATGATCAAGTGACCAGTCACATGATGGGGCAGGGCTTAGCAGTGTGCGTGGCGCGAAGCTGAGCTGTGAGGGAAGGAAGTGTGAGTAACTAACTTGTTTTAGACACAGACTTGTAGTTCTGTCTTCGCCCTAGTTCTCTGCCCTTATACTCCTTCCCAGTACTGTCCCAGTACTAATCAATAATGACAGGCTGCAGAGGCTGGACATGCTGAGTAACTACAAGGCTCAGCATGTCCAGCATGTATCCTTATTAATTACCAGAGGACAGTACTGGTAGATAGTATAGCGAAGAACTACAAGGCTCAGTATGTCCCGGCTGTCATTATTGATTACCAGAGGACTGTACTGACGCATAGTATAGCAGAGAACTTCTCTACTATGCTATCCATCAGTACAGTCCTCTGGAAATCAGTAATGGCAGGCTGGACACGCTGAGCCTTGTAGTTCTCTGCCATACTCTCTACCAGTACAGTCCTGTGGTAATCAATAATGAGAGGCAGGCATAAGGATTGATTCACATATATCCACCACTCTGTAGCGTGTTCTGTTTATTGTATGTGGCACCATAAATAATACATGCAGTTTTTGTTGCCTCATGTGTTGTGCAAAATGCCACAAGGGGGCCCACTTAGGCTCAATCGCCCAAGGGCCCACATGTACCTGGAGCCGGCACTGCTCCACTGTCTTCCCTTCTGGCACGCACTATGACCTGACGCAGATTCAGGTCATAGTGCGCGCCGGCAGGGAAGACAGTGGAGCGCGGAACCTGATGGCAGCGGCAGCGCGGCAGGGCAGGTAAGTATGCTTTTTTTAAGTGGCTGGGTGGGCTGATCTGAGGTCTGAGGGGGGGGGGAGAGACCCTGATCTGAGGTCTAATGGGGCACAAGACTCTGACCTGAGGTCTGATGTAGGCAGGGGCGTAGCTAAAGGCTCATGGGCCCTGGTGCAAGAGTTCAGCTTGGGCCCCCCTTCTCTTAGTGCTCTGTGTGTCTTCTTATGCGGCACAAGGGTCTTTGGGCCTCCTCAGGCTCCTGGGCCCGGTAGCGACTGCTACCTCTGCACCCCCTATAGCTACGCCCCTGGATGTAGGCACAAGACACCGACCTGAGGTCTGATGGGGCACAAGACGCCGACCTGAGGTCTGATGGGGGCACAAGACGCCGACCTGAGGTCTGATGGGGGCACAAGACGCCGACCTGAGGTCTGATGGGGGCACAAGACGCCGACCTGAGGTCTGATGGGGGCACAAGACGCCGACCTGAGGTCTGATGGGGGCACAAGACGCCGACCTGAGGTCCGATGGGGGCACGAGACGCCGACCTGAGGTCCGATGGGGGCACGAGACGCCGACCTGAGGTCCGATGGGGGCACGAGACGCCGACCTGAGGTCTGATGGGGGCACGAGACGCCGATCCCTGTACTGTGACATCACTGTGTTTATTATCCCTGTACGGTGACATCACTGTGTTTATTATCTCTGTACTGTGACATCACTGTGTTTATTATCCCTGTACAGTGACATCACTGTGTTTATTATCCCTGTACTGTGACATCACAGTGTTTATTATCCCTGTACAGTGACATCACTGTGTTTATTATCCCTGTACAGTGACATCGCTGTGTGTATTATCCCAGTGCAGGAAGAGGTAAGTGGTCTGTGTTTGTGTGTTTGTTTTCTATTTTTCAGGGTCGTGAATGCAGAGGACTACGTCGGATTCGGTGGACTACGTCGGACCAGCTTTTTTTTTTTTTAATAAAATGGTCAAACAGGGGTCTGGGGGAGTGTTTATTTCAATAAAATATTTTAAACTTGTGTGTGTGTATTTTTTTTTTTACAATACTTCAGTTTTAGTAATTAGGGCTATCTACAGACGGCCCTGATTACTAATACTGGGCTTAGTGCTTGCCGGTATGGCAGGCCAGCACTAACCCCAACATCTATTACCTCGGCACCCACCGCCACCAGGGGTTCCGGGAAGAGCCGGGTACCCGCAGGACCGGACCTTCTAAATTGAGGGTCTGGCTCTGAGGCAGCTTCAGGCTGGTACCATTAGGCTGGGAAGGGCCAATAACCGTGTCCCTTCCCACCCTGGTAGTGCCAGGCTGCCGCTGCTGGTTGTATCTGGCTGGCGAAGGAAAAAAGGGGACCCCACGCCATTTTTTTAAAAATTATTTAATTATTTTTGTAAAAAAATGGCGTGGGGTCCCCTTTTTTCCTTCGCCAGCCAGATACAACCAGCAGCAGCCTGGCACTACCAGGGTGGGAAGGGACACGGTTATTGGCCCTTCCCAGCCTAATGGTACCAGCCTGCAGCCACCCCAGAGCCAGACCCTCAATTTAGAAGGTCCGGTCCTGCGGGTACCCGGCTCTTCCTGGCACCCCTGGTGGCGGTGGGTGCCGAGGTAATAGATGTTGGGGTTAGTGCTGGCCTGCCATACCGGCAAGCACTAAGCCCAGTATTAGTAATCAGGGCCGTCTGTAGATAGCCGTAATTACTAAAACTGTAGTATTGTAAAAAAAAAAAAATACACACAAGTATAAAACATTTTATTGAAATAAACACTCCCCCAGACCCCTGTTTGACCATTTTATTAAAAAAAAAAAAAAAGCTGGTCCGACGTAGTCCACCGAATCCGACGTAGTCCTCTGCATTCACGACCCTGAAAAATAGAAAACAAACACACAAACACAGACCACTTACCTCTTCCTGCACTGGGATAATACACACAGCGATGTCACTGTACAGGGATAATAAACACAGCGATGTCACTGTACAGGGATAATAAACACAGTGATGTCACAGTACAGGGATAATAAACACAGTGATGTCACTGTACAGGGATAATAAACACAGTGATGTCACAGTACAGAGATAATAAACACAGTGATGTCACAGTACAGGGATAATAAACACAGTGATGTCACAGTACTGGGATAATACACACAGTGATGTCACTGTACAGGGATAATAAACACAGTGATGTCACTGTACAGGGATAACAAACACAGATATTTCTTTATGGTGGGCCCCAAGAATTATTTCCTCTGGTGGGCCCTGGGTACTCCAGTCCGACCCTGGTCCTGTGTAAAGGGACGTTTAGGAATGTAGTTTCTCCTAGCCGGTCATCTGCTATTTTGGATCAAAGTGTATATAGTGAGGGCATATAATGGAAATTGCAAATAATACAATTACATATGTATATCATTTTTGTACATGTGAAAATGAATGTATCAATAAAGGTTGGGCTCAAAGAGGTTTCTAGGGCAATACAAATTAAAGGCAGCGGGGTCAGAGTAGCTTAAAAACCCAAAAGAACCGATATACCACCACTGATCCCCCAACACTGCTGTTACAACTCCGGCTTCCTGCTGCTCCTGATGTCCCTCTCCCATCAGAACACTCAGGAAATGGCTTTAAATGCCATCTTAGCCAAATGCTATTTGAAGCAGAGGCCACCTTCGTTTATGTTTTAAACCACTCTAACCCTGCTGCCAGTAATATTGTTGCAGTGGTTAAAGGGCATCTGTCAGCAGATTTGTACCTATGAAACTTTCTGACCTGTTACATGTGTGCTTGGCAGCTGAAGACATCTGTATTGATCCCATGTTCATATATGCCCGTATTGCTGAGAAAAATTATGTTTTAGTATATACAAAAAGCCTCTAGGAGCAACGGGGGCATTGCCATTACACCTGCTCTCTCTGCACTTTGATTGACAGGACCAGGCAGTGTAAATGTGATCACGCCTGGCCCTGACTTCTCCTAGAGTGCAGAGGGCTGAGCCCCTAAGTGTAATGGCAACGCCGCTAACACAGATGCCTTCAGCTGCCAAGCACACATGCAACAGGTCAGCCAGTGTCATAGGTACAAATCAGCTGACAGATGCCATTTAATAGCAAATCAAGGTTATCCCGCACCAACATCCGCATCATGCATTTATGAATCTACACAACAATATATCATACTATAATTTACAATGTAATGCTGGCCTGAAGTTATCGACAGATCACTTGAGTACTCAGAAATATTGTTTTAAGAAAAATGCTGTATTTTTAATGCCATTTTCCTGATGTTTTTTATTTTGTAAAAGAAAACTTGCAAAAAGATGCTGAAAGCCAATAGTGAAATACAGTATAAAACACACTATAGATTGTGGTGTGATATGGGGGTCTGTGAGTCTAATGGGGTTTTGATATGGGGGTCTGGAGATCTAATGTGGGTCTGATATGGGGCTCTGGAGGTCTAATATGGGTCTGGAGGTCTGGTCTGAGGTCTGATATAGTGGTCTGGAGGTCTAATGGGGTCTGATATAGGGCTTTGGAGGTCTGGTCTGAGGTCTGATATGGGGGTCTGGAGGTCTAATGTGGGTCTGATATGGGGCTCTGGAGGTCTAATGGGGGTCTGAAGGTCTGGTCTGAGATGGGGGTCTGGAGGTCTAATGGGGTCTGATATAGGGGTCTGGAGGTCTGGTCTGAGGTCTGATATGGGGGTCTGGAGATCTAATGTGGGTCTGATATGGGGCTCTGGAGGTCTAATGGGGGTCTGGAGGTCTGGTCTGATATGGGGTCTGGAGGTCTAATGGGGTCTGATATAGGGGTCTTGAGGTCTGGTCTGAGGTCTGATATGGGGGTCTAGAGATCTTGTCTGAGGTCTGATATGGGGTCTGACATAGAGGTCTAAAGAAGGTCTGGTCTGAGATGGGGAGTCTCATCTGAGGTTTGATATGGGAGTCTGATCTGAAAGGTAAGGGGGTATTTTTTGAACATGTGAACTATCTGTGTGGTAGAGAAAATATATAAACTGGGTATACATTTAAAACATAACCTTTACTTTTAAAAGTTAAAAAATATAATAACCCACAAGATCAGTACAACACTATGAAAGGTGCACAAACTAAACACCAGTGCAAATATGAAAAATATTAAAAAATATATAAAAATATATATATTTTTCATATTTGCACTGGTGTTTAGTTTGTGCACCTTTCATAGTGTTGTACTGATCTTGTGGGTTATTATATTTTTTAACTTTTAAAAGTAAAGGTTATGTTTTAAATGTATACCCAGTTTATATATTTTCTCTGACTTAATACATGGGTTTTTGAGGCGCCGTGTCCAGGTGCTACAACAATTAACTACGTGGACAATTCATTTATTTACTATCTGTGTGGTACCAGTATTTTCAGGGGAATTGTTTCTTCAGTATAGTATTGGGGAGCACAGCGGGCACAGTATTGGGGGTGGCAGGATGGGGTGTTTAGAAGGTAGAAGAATGATGGAAAGGTAGGTAACTAAGGTGTCTGTTTGTCAAACTCTGCAGAGAGAAGAGATGGATGAATAAAGCATCATGGTGGTCTGGTCTGAATGGAGAAGATGAGGAATGAGAATATCTACATCGGAGAGGACAAGTCTCTGGATGTAAGAGGTACATATGTAGGGCTGTATTACCCTGTATGTTCTGTAGCGCTGTATGTAATGTTTTCCAAGCATATCTTTAACCCCTTCATGCCCGGCGCTGTAATAGTATGGTGCTACTATGACGTACTGATCAGGCGGGTGCAGGAGCTGCGCCCGCCCAATCAGCTGCAGGGGACCGGTTGTTCACATTAGCAGGACCCCTGCTGAATGCGCCAGCATTGGGGTCTAGTCACGCCATAACATTTTTCACCTCAGACAGCAGAAAACCTAGAATTGGCCCTGCCAAACATACTAATAAGGTCTTTAAAATTTGTTGCAAAAATAAAATAAGGTAAACTAAATTTTTAAGATCAGAACTTGTATCCAAACGTAACTAACAGACCTAGACCTATAGACAAATGCAAGTCAGAGGTCATGCAATGTTTATTCAAGATGTTAATGTGGGATAATGTATTTGATGATTAAAATCCTGAAAAGTGATATTCCTTGAGTGAAAGAAGCAATTGGTAATATATATTGTTTTCCTATGAAGAAATTAATCAGTGCATTCATAGTGAAAGAAAAGGAACTGGCTCATATTGCACACCCAATAGCACACCCAATGTTTAGAAACGTACTATAAAACTGTGCTTAGAAAACAAAACTTGGCAGGCTGTAATGTCCTATTAGTACAGCTACAACTGATTGCCTGGTGATCTTGATCAAAACATCATGATGCAGGGGCAGATTGAGGAAGGCTAAGGCATAGCCAAAACGTCACACATTTGGGTTGCTTTTACTATCTTTTCTTGGATTAAAAGATTGTCCATAGATCCTACAGGCAAATTTCCCAGTGGGCTGATGCCCAGGGAGCCACCTAAGTCCTCCTCTCTGCCACTGAACGGGTACATAATGAGATCTCAACAGTAATTAATGCTGTGAGAATCAGGTATTCATGTACCCAGCCACCAACAGCACGTCTTCCTGAATTCAACTGCTGTGGCCCGCACCTCATCTACTAAGCCCCCTCCCTGCTCCATAGATAACTGGAGGAGGAGGACAGAAGATGGTAGCTTTTGATGGCCACCACAGAGGGCCAGCTTTTTGGGCAGTATATTGTGCTACACTGTGTTATTTGGTTCTGCTGGGATGGCATTTTGCACTATGGTATTGTTGACCCCGCTTGCCTACAAAATGGGTCCACTTTTAGATTTTTTTTTTCAGGGTCACTTTAAGTTCCCAGTCTACCCCTGTCTTGATGCATTTGTGAAATTAGAAAAAAAAAATTGATAGTATACTATAAGCAGAAAATTGTTTACAGACAATACTGTTGTAATACTCCTAATCCCAGAGGGTAACTAAATTGGATCAGACAATTCAAGTAGAATATTCATTTCTATGCTTTCTGTTTGAACCTTGGTGCTCTGATGGCTCCAAGTCTGGTAATTCTTGTGGGGTTAATTGGGGGGTTAATTAATGTCTTTATTTTAGACCGCAAACAACAGATCTGCAAATTATGGATATCTTCAGTGTGCATTTTGGAGTAGATTTATCAAAGCTGGTGTAAAGGAAGCTGGCTTAGTTGCCCATAGCAACCAATCAGATTCCATTTCATTTTTTATATCTCCTTTGGGAAATGAAAGGTGGAATCTGATTGGTTGTTATGAGCAACTAAGCCAGTTTCCTTTACACCAGTTTGATAAATCTCTTGTTCTGTGTTTTTCTCACTCCCATCAAAACGGGAATGGGAACCAGAATAGGACATGTTCTATAATTTGTGTAACAGCGACATGGTTCAACGAAAAATACAGATGAGTGCATGACTCTGGTATACTCAAAAAATGTGGATAGCACATGGAATACAAAATACATTAGTAGGAATGGAGGTAAAGGAACCATCAGGAACACAAACAAGACAAGAAACGATTGATAACAGTAAGCCTACATTCACACGACAGATAAAAACGGCCATATGACATCCGTTTTGGTAACACCAGCTGTATGCTCGTTTTTAGAATCAATCAAAGTCTGGAGCTATTCACATGGCCGTTTTTTTAACAGCAAGTGAATAGCGGTCGTCATAAAATAGGACATGTTCTATTTTTGGCCTTTTTATGGCCAGACGGACCCATTGAAGACATTGGGGGTACTACAGGAGGGCCATTACAGAGACACTGTGGGGATGTACTGAGGGCACTTCAGGTGTTGGGATGCTAAAAAAACACACAATGAAATTCATCAGTTTTTCATGGCCATTTTTAACAGCTATTAAAATGGAAAAATGATCAGAAAATGGATGCACGCAGGGATGCAGACTGGCCGTGAAAAAATGACAGTGAGTCAGTTTTTTAAAGGCTGTGAATGAAGCCTAAAGAAGTAAAGGACACACTTGTAAGATAGGACCAAACTGAGTTGCTGGGCAAAAGATTAGCAGCAGTCTGGGAATTGCTAGACAGGACCATGGTCAAGAACATTTACAATAAGAATTCATGAGTCAAAGGTCAAGGCTGTCATCAGAAAGTGTCAGTGCAATAATTTGAGTCTTTGCTGTCTAAGGGCAACTCTCCAGTATTTTAAAGGAACCATGAATCTGACACTTTATTAGAATATACTTTAAGAGAACATCTGGCCACTTGCCCCTGATCTAAGGCTGAATAATAAAGGGGTTGACTCATCTCACACATTGGTGGCATATTGCCGGGACCTGAACCTATCTCTAGAATGCGGCATCCAAAGTGAACTGGGGAGCATTGCACAAGCTCAGCCACCCCCACTTCTATGGAAGTGCCAAAAATAGAGTTCAACGGAGAGGTGCCAGTGCTTGCACAGTGTGCTCTCCATTCACTTCTATGGGAGTTCCAGAAGTAGATCAGCACACTTGCTCGTCTCTTTTCCGAACTCCCATAAAAGTGAATGGAGAGCACATCCCCATTCTAGAGATAAGTACAGGACCCAGAGGTTTTGAGTTTTGAGAAAACTTTTGATATGTTATAGAGATATATCAAAAGTTTTGATTGGTGGAGACCTGAGTGCTTAGACCCCCAGTAATCGGTGGAATGAGAAGAGAGAAGCATTCATATATCACATTCTCTCCTCACTGCAGAAGAGGAATCGAGATGGACTCAATAGAAGTCTATGGGCTCGTCAGCGAATAGAGAGCTCAATATGCTAGTCCTTCTCTGTCCTCATTCTAGCAATGGGTGGGGGTCTCAGAGCTCAGACCTCCACCGATCAAAACTTTAGATATATCTCCATGACATATCAAAAGTTTTCTCAAAACTTTAAAGAGGGGGGGAACATTGATTCTGACTCTTGCTATGTTGTTCTGAGCTTTCTATGTACGCTTTTTAATGGACTAGAAGAAATTTTACTTTTAACTAAGCAAATCACTGAGATCTCAAGGAACAAATGTGACCATGACATAGACCAGACAGCATACGCTGTTCTGAATATTATGTCAGCAGCTCTACTATGGTATTGCTCCTAATTATGGATGAAATTACAGTGACTAATAACTATTTTTCCTGCTCTGCCTACAGCAGTGAAGAAATAATCCATTTGTGTTCTTCATACATGAAGTGTTCTGCTACTGTGTCCAGCAAAAGTGAGGAGCCAAAGATATCTCTTTTGCAAACTCTCCAGACTTAAGTCATGATGGAAAAAGTTGTCATGATGGTCCAGGCGAATGGAAAATATGGGAAAAGTGAACAACGCCAGTGTCACGAACGTACTTGCATCAGGTTGCAGGCGTTCGGCTAGGCATTCAAAAGTGACATAATTTGACGTTTTCCTCTTGGTTTGGTTGCTGTTTACCACACCCCTGCCCCTCAGCTGTTGTGGGTGTGGTAATTATCTTTCCCCTATTTATCCCTTCCTCTCCCAGTATTCCTTGCGGTTTATACTTTCTGCTGACATTGTTGTGTGTGGTGTGGATCTCGGCTGAGATCCGGTTGCTGCAATTTCTGCATTACGATAAGTGTCATTTTCCCTATTGTGTTTATCCTACTTTTCCCTGTTGTGGTTTTGCCTTCTGGAGTTTCCTTTTCGTCCGTCCTTTTGGAGGAACGGGTTTACTCTTTCTCCTGTCACTAGCTGCAGGGTTGTACAGGGTCAGTTTGTTATTAGGTTCCTGTTTATGAACTCTCCTACCACTAAGGCCTGTTCATACTGGTAGTCAGCCAGGGCCTAGTTTCAGGGATTCCTGCAGGAGGTGACCATTTCCCTTGTTTGGTCTTTTCCCTTGCCTCTTACGCTTGGTGTGGCTATACCCTCCACACCAGAGCGTGACAGCCAGTCAGAGAACACCTGCATCAACTGTAAGTCACTGTACGTAAATGTACTGTAATCACTTATATGGTCTGCAGATTACTTGTGTAACACAAATATCTATCGCTATATGGACCCTGTTTGGTGGTAATATTGGACTAGGTATGGTATGTGCTTTCAGTAATAGCATGGTAATATTATTCATTCCTCTATTAGGTAGTATTGGTAGTGGATCTGGTGTTACCTGGGTTGGGGGACCACTCAGGCCTCAGGTATGCTTGGTTCCCCCTGTGCTTAAACCCTAGCTATGCATCTGCTCCTGGGGGAATTATAGGTGAACGCTAAGCTCTTTCTTAAAGGTCAAGTCTAGTTACCTGGATTTGCTTAGCTTCAGGACACTTTATCATCGTAGTAAAAAGATTAATTCTGGACATTCACATAAAGAGCACCTGTCACCTCTCCTGACATGTCTGTTTTAGTAACTACTTGCATTCCTCTTTAATAACTATTCTGGAGCATCAATTCATAAAACTCCATGTTGTTCCTTTCCTCCATTCTTCCTCAATAAATTGCCAGCAGGTCCAACTGGGTAATACCAGTTGGGGATGTGTCTCTGCAAAGAATGTCAGACTGTACAGGGACACACCCCCAACACCCAGTTGGACCTTTATTCATAAACTTCTAGTAGGAGTAATAGACTGAAGTCACAACATAGAGTCATAACTAGAGATGAGCGAATCGAATCCACCGAAGTGGAATATGATAAAAATTTCAGGATAAATTTGATTCGCCGCATAGACGAATTTCCTCGTACTTCGTGGTAGCGAATCAATTTAACTTGAAATAGTGGAAAAAAACAAACAAAATCATATTTACCTCCTCCATTTGTTTGCTACAGGCTGTCTGCTACCATCTTGATTGAAGATCTCATCAGCCGGCATGATGATGTCATTTCGTACCGTGAGAGATTTTGTGCCAGATCTTCAAACAAGATGGCGTCGGCCGACCCGTCGCAAGCAAATGGAGGAGGTAAGTTTGGTAAGTTTGATTTTTTTGTTAATTTTACAATGTTTTTACACTCCATGCCATGTATAAATGCTGCATCTGCGGGGTACAATGATGGGGAGCGGCGCTATCGCAGCTCCCTGTCATTGCACCCGCTAATTACAAAAAAATGCTCTTCATAACGAATTTTCTAAAACTTCGCTCATCTCTAGTCACATCAATAGATGCTACAGAATTGACATTTAATGGTGGTGAATACAATTAATTACTAAAACAGACATGTCAGGGGTAGTGACGAGTCCCCATTAACCAGCAAATAAAGCCAAATAATTGTCAGGAGATAAAATATTATTCTGTAAAGCATGAAGACTAATAACTGGTGATGTGTAACTGAATTGTTATTAGGTATCCGATTGGAAACATGGTCAGATGCTTTGTTTCTTAGCATCCCTGAGGCTGGATACATAAAAGACCTCTATCACTGGAACAGTCTTCATAACAATGAAACAACAGAGTTGAATAGTGAGAGTCATTGAGAGGGAATCCTGGGAAAAACAGTTAAAATTTATAATGATATAATATAAAGACTTAAAATGTATCACAGAAGTCATCATACTGAAAAAATCTTCAATCAAGCTTGTTGTAGAATGTGAACATGAGATGGCACATGACCGATCTTTGTGCTTTGTACTATTGTGTACTAACAAATATATCAAATGTGATCATTAAACTGTCACTGACTTTTTAGAAAACGTTTGATATATCATAGAGACATATCAAAGGTTTTGATTGATGGGGGTTTGAGTGCTGAGACCCCACCGATTGCTAGGAGGAGGAGAGAAGCACTTGCATAGCGCATTCTCCTCACTGCAGGAGACGGAAGTGAGACTGGACCATAGACTTTCTATTGAGTCCAGTTTGCTTTCTCTGCAACACAACAGTAGTAAAAAATCCATTCAGTCGCACCGTGTTGCAGTATGCCACCATAGACTATCATTATAAAAATTGTTGTGCAACATTGGTGCAACATCAATGTCACGCGACACATGTCATCGTGTAGCCCTAGCCTTAAAGATAGATTATAGATCATGAGATTATTGAGGCAAAAGCAATGTTTCTCTATATGGGTAAAAAATCATGTGACCTGAAAAATCAAGGCATGGTGACAAGAATTCTGGTCGTATAGGGAATGTATTATCAGAAAATGACATTATAACTATATTTTTAAACTATTTTTCCTTTTTTATATTCAAGTTAAATATATGCAAAAAAAAATCTTGAAATATTGCATATTTCTCATTGGCCATTAGAACATTCAAAATAAGCTGACATTCCCTGTTTTCTGTAGCTCACTTGTCAGCTTTGGGATAAGGAGAATGATCTCATTACAATCATCCCATCATTATGAGGGGAGTGTTAACGACAGCTTGGTTGTACCACAGAAAGACAAGATAAGGTAGCAAAGCAACACTATACACTAAACACACACAGATAAGGCTTTGTATGCATGTCCCTGGGCGCTGGGAAGAGGCTGGACTCCATCACTGCTTGGAGATTGTACTAATTCAGGAATTGCTGTCATCCACCATGCTGTACTCTTCATACAGCCTAATTGTCACCCACAGGAAGGGGGTCATAAGTAAAAAAAAAATGTTAAAACATTCAAAAAATGTAATTTAATGAAGCTAAAATTAAATATGAGACATTATATTTATTGGGATTCAGTGGTTTAAAGTTGTATTAGAATACGAATCACAGATATCTGATACTGAATGAAATCTGCAGCTCAAAGAGTTCAATATACACTAGCAAGTTATATAAATTTTTATTGTTTTCTGATGCGGTTTTCCTTGCAAAGATCCTGCTGGGAAGAGAGTGGTAGCTGGGTATCCCCCGACTGCTTGTTCCCAGAGGGCCGCCATCTACCTACTTTGCCTGGCTTTCCTATTAATTTTATATTTTTAAACACATAGACACAGGACCCACATTTATCAAAGCAGAATAGTTTTAGCTAGTATCAGTATTAGTCAATTACATCTAGTTTATTCATTGACCTCTAGTTTATTCATTAGGTTGTGACAAGTTTATTTCTACAATTGCCTTTTTCAAGAAATCAAAATACATCATATGCGATATATGATATGTCATTGTGCAGGAGAAATGTGCATTTTTTTCTCATTTGTGACCTTTTAAAACTTTTTAAAAATCTCATTCCATAAATGCTTCTGGCCAGGAAGTTACTTTTACTTTCACAAAATGACCTGCGTGGCCCAGATGGTTCTAATGGATGATGGATGTGGAAATGTGCACAGTGGATTAATGGAATCTATTAATTGTTGTTGTTGCCCTCCATTGATTACTAATGGCTATAAGTTCTGGTACAGATGGTTAAAGGGGTTTTTCGGGCGTTTTACACTGATGTCATCAGTATCTGATCAGAGGGGACCCAACACCTGAGACCCCCGCTGATCATCTGTTTGAAATTATGGAGGCGCTCACAGTATTCAATGTTATTATTCGGCCCATTTACTTTCAGTTCAGAAAACTCACATCAAGTTCATTGAGGATCTCTGAATGATCTAATGTTGTCCTAAATGACTGATGAAGATAAATAGAATCCACCTGTGTGTATTCAAGTCTCCGTATAAATGTACCTGCTCTGTGATAGTCTCAGGGTTCTGTTTAAAGCACAGAGAGCATCATGAAGACCAAGGAACACACCAGGCAGGTCCGTGATACTGTTGTGGAGAAGTTTAAAGCCGGATTTGGATACCAAAAGATTTCCCAAGCTTTAAACATCCCAAGGAGCACTGTGCAAGCAATCATACTGAAATGCAAGGAGTATCAGATCACTGCAAATCTACCAAGACCCGGCCGTCCCTCTAAACTTTATCTCAAACAAGGAGAAGACTGATCAGAGATGCAGCCAAGAGGCCCATGATCACTCTGGATGAACTGCAGAGATCTACAGCTGAGGTGGGAGAGTCTGTCCATAGGACAACAATCAGTCGAGCACTTCACAAATCTGGCCTTTATGGAAGAGTGGCAAGAAGAAAGCCATTTCTCAAAGATATCCATAAAAAGTCTCGTTTACGGTTTGCCACAAGCCACCTGGGAGACACACCAAACATGTGGAAGAAGGTGCTCTGGTCAGATGAAACCAAAATCAAACTTTTTGGAAACAATGCAAAACTATATGTTTGGCGTGAAAGCAACACAGCTCATCACCCTAAACACACCATCCCCACTGTCAAACATGGTGGTGGCAGCATCATGGTTTGGGCCTGCTTTTCATCAGCAGGGACAGGGAAGATGGTTAAAATTGATGGGAAGATGGATGGAGCCAAATACAGGACCATTCTGGATGAAAACCTGTTGAAGTCTGCAAAAGACCTGAGACTAGGACGGAGATTTATCTTCCAACAAGACAATTATCCCAAACATAAAGCAAAATCTACAATGCAATGGTTCAAAAATAAACGTATCCAGGTCTTAGAATGGCCTAAGTCAAAGTCCAGACCTGAATCCAATTGAGAATATGTGGAAAGAGCTGAAAACTGCTGTTCACAAATGCTCTCCATCCAACCTCAAAGAGCTCGAGCTGTTTTGTAAGGAAGAATGGGCAAGAATTTCAGTCTCTAGATGTGCAAAACTGATAGAGACATACCCCAAGCGACTTGCAGCTGTAATCGCAGCAAAAGGTGGCGCAACAAAGTATTAATGCAAGGGGGCTGAATAATTTTGCACGCCCCACTTTTCAGTTTTATTATTACAAAAAAAGTTTAAATGATCCAATAAATTTCATTCAACTTCACAATTGTGACCCACTTGTTGTTGATTCTTCACCAAAAATTTAAAATGTTATATCTTTTTGTTTGAAGCCTGAAATGTGGCAAAAGGTTGAAAAGTTCCAGGAGGCCGAATACTTTCGCAAGGCACTGTATATAACCTGCTTCTACACTATTGCAGCTGAGATCCCTTCCACACTACTCTCCAAATCAAACCTCACCACTTGCGCCCTTGACCCAACCTTACTACTATGTTTATTTTAACCTAAACTATCTCTTCAACCTACCACTAATCACTGGTGTCTTCCCTTTAGCTTTTAAAGGGGTTATCCAGCCTAGGAGCCAATAACTCCAGAAGTTGGAAGGTGTGTTCCATTAACAAAAACCTGACTAACCAATTCGGTCCTGCATTACCAATGCCAGTGACCCATTTCCAGCTGCCTTCCCAGACGGAAGTGGTTTGATATTGTAACTGTAGCAGCAAATCACTGGCCTCAGTGGTCACATGTACTTGAACGGCATGTTACTAGCACATGTGACCATCAAGCACATTTGACCCCTGAGGCCAGTGATTGGCAGCAGCAGTCATGAGATCAATAAACTTCTGGTCCAGTCACGACTGGAAGCGGCTAGCACTGAGGTGAGACTGCAGACAGATTAAGTTTTTTGTTTTTTTTTTTTGTTTTTTTTTTCCGGCTCCTAGGCTGGAAAACTCCTTTAAATATGCTGCCGTCAACCATCATCAAGAAGCCTTCTCTTTATCCAGCTACTGCCCTATTTCACTATTCTCACTACTCCCATTTGCAAAATTCCTAGCACAACAAGCCCCCTTGATCTGCCCTCCTACCTCTGACCCCTCACTTTTTTACCTGCTACAATCTGGCTTCTGAACCCATCACACCACTGAAACCACCCTAACCAAAACCACTAATGATCTGCTAGCTGCCAAAGCTAAGCATCAGTATTCTGTTCTTTGCCTTTTACAGAGTCAACACAGTCATATAAGTACTTATTACTTATATCAATACAAAATATACAAGGTAAGGATACTTTCATACCAGCTGCACTAGATTAGGCCAGACACAAACTCAGGCATGCAGCGGTTTGTGTCCCGCTGATTCTCTGCATTTTTGCCAGATTGTGGCCGGATCTCTGCCAGAGCCTATTATAGTCAATGGGGCCAGCGGGCATTCTGCATCCAGCAGTGCCGGAGCTAGTAAATTCCGGCAGTCTGTTCTCTGCTAGAAGAGCCTGCCAGAACGACTCACTCACTCAGATTTGAAAGTAGCCTAATACAGTGCCTCATACTGCTAACATCCAGTGACATCTCCTTTGATGTAGACATTCTCTGTCCTCCTCTTCTTCTTTTAGACCGGACCGCCATGATGATTTCTTTCAGCAATATATAGTCTCAGCAGAGTTTGACAGACAGACATCTTAGTTTCCTATTTTTCCATCATCCTCCCACCTTCTAAACAGCCCACCCTGCCACTCCTAATACTGTGGCGGCTGTGCTCCCTATACTAGTTACACAAAGATAGATCCTCTTCAATAATTATTGGCACATAGTGTCCCCGACACTAACAGTGTAAACATTATGTTCCCCAGAATATATATATATATATATATATATATATATATAAAATAGAAAAAATTCCACAGCACTACCATAAAAATGTGCTAAAAAAGCGTGTAGTTTATTTTACCAGAGCAGCGACGTTTCAGTCTTCTCAATGAGACTTTTCTCAAGCAGCAATGTGAGCAAAGTCTCATTGAGAAGACTGAAACGTCGCTGCTCTGGTAAAATAAACTACACGCTTTTTTAGCACATTTTTATGGTAGTGCTGTGGAATTTTTTCTATTTTGTATAATTGGGACTTGATCACGTCCATAGCCGCTGGCACACCGTTATTTTTTTCATTTTGCTGTGCTGCTTTCATTGCTTTATTTTATTTTATATATATATATATATATATATATATATATATATATATTATAAACCAAAATAGAGCACAGCTGATTGAAAATACTACACCGAGAAAAATGTACTCATATGTATACATGGCTCAATGAGCAAAGCCTATGGCAAAAAAACAAGATAACAAAAGCCTATAGAAACTGCCAGACCGCTTATGAAATAGTAAGACTTTATTCAAAAATAGCTATACATTAAAAACATGTGCAGGGACAGAGGTGACATCAACCAGAGGTGAATACACAAAGATAAATTCATATATTTCCATAAGTAAAACATACATTAAATGCAAGTGCATGTGCATGTGCCACCCACAGTAATAGTGCCCCCCAAAGTTCCACCAATAGAAATAATTATCTACCAGACAACATGTAGTAGTAATAGTGCCCCCAACAGTAATAATGTCCCCACTGTGTCCCAGAAGTAAAAATGCTCCCATAGTGCTCATATTAGTATTCATATTCCCTCAACTGTAATAAAGCCCACCATAATGCCCCCGATAGTAGTAATTCTCTTTACAATGTGTAACAGTAAACATAAAAATGTGCTGTTGTCTGCCAGTGTAAAAAACACCTCCTCATAGTGCCCCCTGTCGAGCCAATGTTCCCATAGTGCCCTAATAATGTGTGCCCAAAAACTGTTAGTGCCCCCAGTTGAGGCAAGGTCCCCATAGTGCCATAATTTACTCCAGTATAAAATACTCCTATATCGTGCCCCAATAGTGCGCCTCCCCTTGTCCCCATGGTGCCTGACAATGTGCCAGTATAAAATGCCCTCATAATGTGTGCCAGTATAATGCCCCTATATAATGACCCCAAAAGTGCTCCTCTCCCCCTTCTCCATAGTGCCCCCCATGTTTACCAGTATATAAGAGAGGGTCCCCAGTAGATGCCCCCATAGTGCTCCTCTCCCCCTTCTACATAGTGCCCCCCATGTGTGCCAGTATATAAGATAGTTTAAGAAAAGATGATTGCCCCTCAACAGTGTGGAGTAGGAATCTGGCTAGTGGGAGCAATGCCTAGTAGAAGATTATTTAAGAAAAGATGATTGACCTCAGGGAGATCAACCATCATCACCACAGAGACACCATCACGAGTCTCAACGTTGGTGAATCTAAAACAAGGCTCCCTGGGAAAAGCAATATGCAAATCAAAAAGAAAACCACGGAGACACCATCACGTGGGGCAGGGCTCATTAGCATATTTAAATAAATAAATAGATGTTATTGCAGCAGTAATCAAAATACATAAAAATGCATATACACATAAATAACATACAGTATATCTCAATAGTACATAGATAACATTAGTGGTTCAAGTGGTTAAAATTACATAAGGCTTTAAAATCTTCCTGTGCTGTCACTAACGAAAGTGCAGCGCTTCCCTGAGGTGGTCAAGTGACCAGGATCGCGGTCACGTGATCGGAGCGGCGGTCACATGATCGGGGCGTCTCCTAGCAGCGGGGACGCTCAAGAGGAGGCCTGGAGTATTACAGAGTGCGCGATCATGTGGTTCTCTGTTCGCAGGAGGCAGACAAACCAGTGTAAGAGCAGAGGGGAGAGAGGACAAATGATGGAAAAAAGTGGACTTAAAAAATGCATCAAAAGGGGGATAATGGGTATATGAATAAATAACCAGTCGGGGGCACAGTACATATACAGATAACAGGAATAGATATGGATAAAATTATAATTAGTATGGATAAAATTATAAAGATAAGATAAATTCAGTATAAGTGTACATAAAAGGGTTTACTTACTAAAGGGTAAATCGAGGAATAAGTGATATAATATAATAATAACATAGTAGATATAGATGACCTGAAATGAAATAAAATAAAATGTACATATAGATACCACACACCCTACATATTTGATCTGAAGATAGATAAAAGATAAATAGTTAAATAAGTAACTAAATAAATGAATAAATAAATAAATAAACAAACAAACAGATGAATAAGCAAATGAAGGACCACAAATGAAATGAAATAGACAGGACTGAGGTCGCAGATTGATCTCAAAAGCCTCATTGAGGCCATAAGGGTCCAGACAGTTTAATTTGAATATACAGAACATTTCGCGTCTGTGGTGTACTATAGCCATTCGTAGAGATCTGCTCTATCGGGGTAATAGTAAATCCCGAGAACGATCCCTGATGATGTTCAGTCGCATGTCTTGATACACTATGTTGCATGAACTGCTTCTTCACGTTGGATCTGTGTTTATTGATCCTATTGCGTAACGTTTGGATGATGCGGCCAACATATCGTAACCCACAGGGGCATTCAAGGAGATAAATTACATTGGTAGAACCACATTTTAGATCTCCTTTAATGCGGAAGGTCTCCCCCTTAGGGCCGCAAAAGGAACTGATAGTGCGTATGGAACTGCAGCACCGACATTTTGGCTGGTTACACTTGTGGCTGCCTTGTGGTGTTGTCCTCGCCGTGGCTTGTTCAGGTGGTTGCTTCAATTTACTAGGCGCCAGAAGGTTTCTCAGAGTTTGAGATCTTCTGAAGGTCATAGGGGTCCTGTTTGGCAGAAGTTTATTAAAAAAGGGGTCCCTCTTAAGGATAAACCAGTGTTTAGATAAAATATTATGTATCGTATCATGGCCCTCATTGAAGGTGGTAACAAAATTAATGTAAAATTTTCTGGGGGAGGTGAGTTTAGTGGCTACTGTACTTGTTTCACCAGAGAGACAGTCAGACTGCGTTAGGGTGGATGCTTGTCCTCCAATTTTTATGGTGAAATCCAAGTAACTATTTGCATCGACCTTCTTAAAAAAGGTGCGGGTAGTGATTCTGTCATTATCACTATTTAAATCTAAATCTAGAAATTCAGCTTTAGCAGGGTCGTATGAGCCCGAAAGAGAGATCCCCAAGAGTTTTCATTCAGATATTTGATAAAATTTTTGATGGAGGTGCTGTCTCCATTCCATATAAAAATCAGGTCATCTATAAAACGGCGGGAAAAAATGATATTATCATTGTAGTAATAAGATTTGTAAATCATATCATCCTCAAATGCGCCCATAAATAGATTCCATAAATAGATTAGCAAAACTCGGCGCGAAACGCGTACCCATAGCGGTCCCCCTGACTTGTAAATAACAGGTCTCCACATTAGCGTACAATGCGTAGCATTAGCATACAAATTTGTACGCATTAACGTACAATGCGTAACATTAGCATACAAATTTGTACGCATTAGCATACAATGCGTAACATTAGCATACAAATTCGTACGTATTAGCGTACAATGAGTAACATTAGCATTGCTAATGCTACGCATTGTACGCTAATGCATACGAATTTGTATGCTAAATTAGAATACAAATTCGTACGCATTAGCGTACAATGCGTAGCATTAGCATACAAATTTGTACGCATTAGCGTACAGTGCATAACAATAGCATACAAATTTGTACGCATTAGCGTACAATGCATAACATTAGCATTGCTAATGCTACGCATTGTGCGCTAATGCGTACAAATTCAGTTAATTAGTTTAACGAGTGAAAGAGGAGAATTTGCGATTCTGACCTTTTCCTATGAACCCGACACCCTCCCCTCATCCGAGCAAGGGGTGCCTGGTCTTCTCCCATTGACTTACATTGTGCTCGGGTGCTCTGTAGAGTGTTCTACCAAAGCACCCAAGCACACGAGTACTTTGGTGCTCGATCAACACTAGATGCTATATGTTTACACATACACAAAGCACCTATAAATAGTTAAAAAAACGCCAAAAACAGGGGTAAATGGGAGGGGATAGGGGTGGGACAGGGCTCATTAGCATATTTAAATAAATAAATAAATAGATGTTATTGCAGCAGTAATCACAATTTAAAATAGGACCCCCATAGTGCTCTTTCTCCTCTATAGTGCCCCCTCATGTGTGATACTTAAGATAGGGCCCCCAGTAGATGCTCCTAGTAAAGCGTAAATAAAAAAATAAAAAAACACATATACTTACCTCCTTGCAGCTTTCAGCTATGCGATGCAGGCCTCTTCCGGCCTGTGTCCTGCGCTGAACGGCTCAGGCAGCACGATGCTATATTAAGCATTAATGTTATACTGTTCAATGTAACTCTAGCAATGTCTGTTATCATTATATACTGCTTCTGTCAGACCACACATGGAGTACTGTGTACAGTTCTGAGCTCCTGTGAACAAGGCAGACATAGCAGAGCTGGAGAGGGTTCAGAGGAGGGCAACTAAAGTAATAACTGGAATGGGTGGATCAAAAGATGATCAAAATTAGGGTTATTCACTTTAGGAAAAAGACGACTGAGGGGAGATCTAATAACTATGTATAAATATATCAGAGGTCAGTACAGAGATCTCTCCCATCATCTATTTATCCCCAGGACTGTGACTGTGACGAGGGGACATCCTCTGCGTCTAGAGGAAAGAAGGTTTGTACACAAACATAGAAGAGGATTCTTTACGGTAAGAGCAGTGAGACTATGGAACTCTCTGCCTGAGGAGGTGGTGATAGTAAGTTCGCTAAAAGAGTTCAAGAGAGACCTGGATGTAATTCTGGAGGGTAATAATATTACAGGTTATAGCTACTAGAGATGGGTCGTTGATCCAGGGAGTTATTATGATTGCCTGATTGGAGTCGGGAAGGAATTTTTTCACCTAAAGTGGGGAAAATTGGCTTCTACCTCACAGGGGTTTTTTGCCTTCCTCTGGATCAACTTTTAGGATAACAGGCCGAACTGGATGGACAGATTTCTTTTTTCGGCCTTATAAACTATGTTACTATGTTACTATGTTCTGTAATGGGGAGCCGGCGGTGCGTTCCCTACCTGCAGTGCCGCTGGTCTCCCACTGGTATGCTGGAGCAAGGACGCGGCTGGCGTCCTCATCTCTATGATGACCAGGGGGCGGGGAGGACCCGGCGGCATGCGCTTCCCAGCACGGCCTGCATTCTCCATCCCCTAGGCAACAAACAAGGGGGGCATTTGAGGGCCGGCATTGATAAGCCAGTGCTCAGCTGAATTGAATTTCCTAACTAGGGCTGCCTGTGATTGGTCTTTATTACCCTCATCAGCGCTTACCTGTCGCGACTTCTGTGTTTGACCTTGGCTTGTATTTGACCTTGTTCCTGTGTAATCCCTTGTACTACATGATCTCTTGGCTTCCGGCTTGTATTTGACTCCACTGCCGTGTTTCCCTTGGTATCGACGCGACCTCCTGACTTCTGACCTCAACTTGTATTGACTCCGCTACAGTCTTATCCCTTGATATTTACGTGACCTCCTGGCTCTTGACCTTGGCTTGGTAATATTCTTGTGTCCATGTTTTCTGTCTTTGTCTGTTGTTTTCTCTTGTTGTTCCCCTTCCTGTAAGCCCCAGCATGTACGTAAGCTAGGGACCTCCATCCAGTTGCGCATCGTCAGTTAGGACGGACTGTGAAATTAGGTAGGGACAGTGGTGTTGGTTTGAGCTAAGGGCTGCACTATTCCCTACCTGATATGTGACAGCTTCCATTTTCAGTCAGGGCTTGTTCCAATGAAGGCAGAATTTTAAAATAGGGAAAACTGTGTTCTAAGGAATATCTAATTTATCTCATGGGAAAATCGTGTCATGTCAACTTATAGTGAGCAACAATTGAAATTTAGCAACTTTAATGTAATATTCACCCGAGGGGTCTTAGTCTGAAATAAACTGCAACATGTGCACACATGTAATTGGCTCTGTGAAAAATGCTACATAAATACATAGTTATTTATGAACTTATCATTTGATCACAATTTTGTTGGTTACAGTATTTCATCATGTACAATTCTGCATTAAGCTATGTTTTAGGATATACCATTTTATATGAATTCATTTAATTATTTGTTATGCCCTAGTAAGATTGTTTGTGGGTGCATCCTTCATTGAATTGACATTCTGTTTGTTTTTGCTAATTAAGAGGGTCTAAGAAAACTTTTAAGTAATGGTTGCACCAGAAAAATTGCTGTCAAATGAGTGCTCTCAGTAACAAAAAGTTTCAGTTGGTACATAGCTCAATTTATCATAATTTTTGTATAATTATTTATTCAAAATATACATTATAAATAGTGATGAGCGAGCCGAAGCGGCAGTATTCAGGATTTGCACGAATATTGCCCGCTTCGGCTCGGCATCCCGAGCCAGCGCAGACTTGTGATGATTCGTGCGTCACTGCCAGTTTGAAATGCCCATTTTTTTCAGCCAATCAGCATCAAAGGGAAGCCTGTGGGAACACCTGCTGTGATGTAACATCCCCTATACCTCCCCAGCAGTGATTGGCTGGCAGTGACATGTGACCTAAATTTACATAAGGAAGGGACCTGCAGCATCAGCCTCATTGTGCTTTTGGGAAGGAGAAGAGACAGACAGAGACAGTGTTAGCTCGTGTAGTGTGTGCAGCAAGCAGTTAGGATTTAGGATAGGAAGCCTCAATAGTCTTTTTAAAGACTATTTATACTCTGAAAAACAGTATACAGTATATATTGTAAGCCTGTATTCTGTGTAGGAATAGGAAGCCACAATAGTCTTTTAAAAACCAATTGATTCTCTGAAGAAAACTATACAGTATATGCTGTAAGCCTGCATTCTGTGCAGAGCTGTGCCTGGTACACCTTGTCCAGCCACATAGATCAAACTATACAATCTAACAGATATATTCCTGTGCATGACTGTGCAGTGACTAGTGAATACATTTCATCAGCCTGCTATATACCTCAGAGTCTATAGATTCCGTATTGATCTTTGGATTCCCGTTTTATTTGCGCAAACTGCGTACATCTTTTTTTGGATAGGTCTGAAAATAATCGTACCTGCATATCTATCTACATTGTCCGTTTAATTTCTCTGATCCATAATACACGTTGCAGTGACTAGTGAATACATTTCATCAGCCTGCTATATACCTCAGAGTCTATAGATTCCGTATTGATCTGTGGATTCCCGTTTTATTTGCGCAAACTGCGTACATCTTTTTTTGGATAGGTCTGAAAATAATCGTACCTGCATATCTATCTACATTGTCCGTTTAATTTCACTGATCCGTAATACACGGTGCAGTGACTAGTGAATACATTTCATCAGCCTGCTATATACCTCAGAGTCTATAGATTCCGTATTGATCTGTGGATTCCCGTTTTATTTGCGCAAACTGCGTACATCTTTTTTTGGATAGGTCTGAAAATAATCGTACCTGCATATCTATCTACATTGTCCGTTTAATTTCACTGATCCGTAATACACGTTGCAGTGACTAGTGAATACATTTCATCAGCCTGCTATATACCTCAGAGTCTATAGATTCCGTATTGATCTGTGGATTCCCGTTTTATTTGCGCAAACTGCGTACATCTTTTTTTGGATAGGTCTGAAAATAATCGTACCTGCATATCTATCTACATTGTCCGTTTAATTTCACTGATCCGTAATACACGTTGCAGTGACTAGTGAATACATTTCATCAGCTTGCTATATACCTCAGGGTCTATAGATACCGTATTGATCTGTGGATTCCCGTTTTATTTGCGCAAACTGCGTACATCTTTTTTTGGATAGGTCTGAAAATAATCGTACCTGCATATCTATCTACATTGTCCGTTTAATTTCACTGATCCGTAATACACGGTGCAGTGACTAGTGAATACATTTCATCAGCCTGCTATATACCTCAGAGTCTATAGATTCCGTATTGATCTGTGGATTCCCGTTTTATTTGCGCAAACTGCGTACATCTTTTTTTGGATAGGTCTGAAAATAATTGTACCTGCATATCTATCTACATTGTCCGTTTAATTTCACTGATCCGTAATACACGGTGCAGTGACTAGTGAATACATTTCATCAGCCTGCTATATACCTTAGAGTCTATAGATACCATATTGATCCTTTACAATTATAATAATATAATACTGCTACTGTGCACATGGAGAACCCCAGGGTCAGGGGGAGAGGGGGAAGAGCTGGGAGAGGTGGAAGAGGTGGTCGTGGAGGGAGAGGTGGGAATCGTGGTGGTGCAGTGGTCAGCGGTGATGACCGTGGTGTGCGTGGTGACACAGTGCCGGCTGCTGTGGGTACAGTGGAAACACGTAAGGACCACAAGCTGTTGAGAGAGCCAGAGGGCCGCGACGAGGGAGAAGCCAGGGCCGAGTCACTACTTCCCCAAGTGCTCCTAGAGGTCACGCTCCAGCCCGTACTATGCGCCACTCCTTAGTTTGGGAGTACTTTAAGGATGATGAGGCCGATCCTCGTTTGGCGGTGTGCAAGCTGTGCCACACGTCAATGAGCAGGGGTTCAAAACGCAATAACATGACCACTAGTAGCCTGCGCAAACATTTGGAGAGAAAACACCCCACCAAATGGTTTGCACTTCTGTCAGCTGGTGACGTTGACACAGTTAGTCCAGCAACTGTGTCTCGTCCAAGCCAGGACGTTGCAGCCTCCAGCCCCGAAAGGACCCCTCCAGCTCCATCTCCCTCCCTCTCCTCCACTCATGTGTCCCAGTGCGGCGTTCAACTGTCTCTACTGTAGACATTTGAACGCAAGCGCAAGTACGCAGCCACCCACCCCCATGCGCAAGCTCTAAATGTACACATCGCCAAGCTGATTAGTTTGGAAATGTTGCCGTACAGGCTTGTGGAGACAGAATCCTTCCGCAACCTTATGGAGGCGGCAGCCCCCCGTTACTCTGTCCCCAGCTGACACTATTTTGCCCGATGTGCCGTCCCCGCCCTGCACCGGCATGTGTCTGAGAACATCGCCCACGCTCTCAAAAACGCGGTTTGTGGTAAAGTCCACATGACCACAGATACGTGGACGAGTACCGGTGGCCAGGGACATTACATCTCCCTCACGGCACATTGGGTCAATCTGGTGGAGGCTGGGGCAGAGACCGATCGTGGGGCTGCACATGTGCTACCCACACCACGAATTGCGGGACATAGTTCCATCTGTGTGTCTCCGGCACATTATGCCTCCACCTCCTCCTCCTCCACCTCCTCCTCCTCCAAAGTGGCAGTGATGCCCCAATCGTCAAGTCTCATTTCCTCGATGGCCAGCAGTTTCAGCACTGTGGTAGGGAAGCGGCAGCAGGCAGTCCTGAAACTGCTGAGCCTGGGGGATAAGAGGCACACGGCTGAAGAGCTCTTACAGGGCATCAGGGGGCAGACCAATGTGTGGCTGGCGCCGCTGAACCTTCAGCCAGGAATGGTGGTCTGCGATAATGGGCGTAACCTGGTGGCGGCTCTGCATCTTGGTGGGCTGACTCACGTGCCATGCATGGCCCACGTGCTCAACTTGGTGGTCCAGCAGTTCCTCAAGACCTACCCCCAGTTGAGTGAGTTGCTCACCAAGGTGCGGCGCATATGCGCCCATTTTCGCAAGTCCACCACCGATGCCGCGACCCTCAGGACTGTGCAAGGGCGGCTACAACTCCCTGTTCACCGGCTGCTGTGTGACATTCCCACGCGTTAGAATTCGACGTTACACATGCTAGCCAGGGTGTACCAACAACGCAGGGCAGCTGTAGACTGCCAGCTGATCCCCCGAGGTGGTAGTCAGGCCAGTCAGCTTCCTCATGTCTATGCTGAGGAGTGGACATGGATGGCTGGCATCTGCCAGGTCTTAGGTCCCTTTGAGGAGGCAACAGAGATGGTCAGTGGTGATGCACACATAATCAGTGTCACCATCCCTCTGTTGTGCCTCATCCAGAACTCCTTGAGGAACCTAAGATCTGAGGATTCAGCAGTGTCACAGGAGGTGGGGGAAGACAGTGACATTGAGAGCACCATGTTGTCAGTTTCGCAGCGCGAAACTGAGGAGGAGGCTGAGGGGGAGGAAGAAACTCTTGGGCACCATGCATCAGGGGGTGATTCCATACTACCTGTTGAGCGGGTATGGGCTGAGGAGGATGAATTGGGGTCAGAGGAAGGGGGGGAGGAGGAGATGGAGAGTCCGCTAAGTGAGGAGGCTGAAGGCTTGCGTGTTGGCACAGTAGGGCACATGGCAGACTTTATGCTTAGCTGTCTTTGTCGTGATCCCCGGGTCAAGAGGATACTGTCCACCAATGACTATTGGGTGTACACCCTCCTTGACCCACGCTACAAGGACAACTTTGCCCAACTTATACCCAACTTATACCCGTGGAGGAAAGGAGCACCCGAGTCACTTTCTACCACAAGGCCCTGGTTCAGAAACTGCTACAGGCCTTTCCAGACCAGTCGAGCAACAGGGGGCGGACTGCAGTGGCTGAAGTTGGAGAGGAGAGGAGGGGGAAAGTCAGTGTAGGCGCCAAGGGCAGGGGTACACTATTCCATGCTTTTGCCAAGTTTCTTAAACCCCAGCAAGACAGTATGACACAGCCACAGGGCAGGCAGAGCAGGGCGGAACAGTACCGCAAGATGGTGAGGGAGTATGTCGCGGACCAGACCACCGTCCTTACCGATAACTCCACGCCATATAATTACTGGCTGGCCAAGCTGGACAGGTGGCCAGAACTTGCGCAGTACGCTCTTGAGGTGCTTGCCTGCCCTGCTGCAAGTGTACTCTCTGAAAGGGTTTTTAGTGCCTCCGGGGGTATCATTACGGACAAACGGATGCGCCTGTCCACCGACAACGCCGACATCCTCACATTCATCAAGATGAACAGGTCATGGATATCCCCCCAGTTCTCATCCCCACCTCAGGCTACCTACTAAATTGCTTGCTTTCCTCCTCCTCCTCCTCCTCTTCATCTGAGTTGCATATGCAACAATTTTTCAGGAAAGTCATCCGGCTTCCTACTAACAATTTTTCAGGAAAGTCATCCGTCTTTCTACTAACAATTTTTAAGGGAAGTCATCCGGCTTTCTAAAAACAATTTTTCAGGAGTCATGCGGCTTTGTAACCAAATTTTTTATGAAAGGCCATGGAGTTCTATACACACAGTGCTGACGGAAGCCCATCAGCCTTTCTAAACACAATTGAATCTGTCCCATCATGAGAAAGTCCCCCCAAGGAGTCCCCACTGTAACTTGCTTCCCATACAACTACCTCACCCCCCGACACCTGTGTCTCGCCATTGTCCACCACCTCCTCAGACAACACTGGTAAATCCCCACTGTCAGCACACGGAGACTGCAAAAGGTCTTGCGAATTGGGGCAGAGAATGTTCTGGGGTAGCACATCAGAGAAGGGGTGACTATGGGGCTCCAGGGAGTACGTGACTACATGCAATCTCCATCCAAAAAGTCATACTGAGGCTCACCACCATGCTTTACACTGCAATCTTATTACTGAGGCTCACCACCATGCTTTACACTGCAATCTTATTGAAAGACAGACAATCAGGGGTTCACTGTCAGGTTGTCAGGCAGCATTTTTAAGTGGGTCACCATTACCGTGTCCCTGAAAATTGCCTTGGGGTCATCGCCAGACTATTTTTATGAAAGGCCATGGGGTTCTATACACACAGTGCTGACGGAAGCCCATCAGCCTTTCTAAAAACAATTGAATCTGTCCCATCATGAGAAAGTCCCCCCAAGGAGTCCCCACTGTAACTTGCTTCCCATACAACTACCTCACCCCCCGACACCTGTGTCTCGCCATTGTCCACCACCTCCTCAGACAACACTGGTAAATTCCCACTGTCAGCACACGGAGACTGCAAAAGGTCTTGCGAATTGGGGCAGAGAATGTTCTGGGGTAGCACATCAGAGAAGGGGTGACTATGGGGTTCCAGGGAGTACGTGACCACATGCAATCTCCATCTAAAAAGTCATACTGAGGCTCACCACCATGCTTTACACTGCAATCTTATTACTGAGGCTCACCACCATGCTTTACACTGCAATCTTATTGAAAGACAGACAATCAGGGGTTCACCGCCAGGTTGTCAGGCAGCATTTTTAAGTGGGTCACCTTTACCGTGTCCCTGAAAAATGCCTTGGGGTCATCGCCAGACTATTTTTATGAAAGGCCATGGGGTTCTATACACACAGTGCTGACGGAAGCCCATCAGCCTTTCTAAACACAATTGAATCTGTCCCATCATGAGAAAGTCCCCCCAAGGAGTCCCCACTGTAACTTGCTTCCCATACAACTACCTCACCCCCCGACACCTGTGTCTCGCCATTGTCGACCACCTCCTCAGACAACACTGGTAAATCCCCACTGTCAGCACACTGAGACTGCAAAAGGTCTTGCGAATTGGGGCAGAGAATGTTCTGGGGTAGCACATCAGAGAAGGGGTGACTCTGGGGTTCCAGGGAGTACGTGACCACATGCAATCTCCATCCAAAAAGTCATACTGAAGCTCACCACCATGCTTTACACTGCAATCTTATTGAAAGACAGACAATCAGGGGTTCACCGCCAGGTTGTCAGGCAGCATTTTTAAGTGGGTCACCATTACCATGTCCCTGAAAATTGCCTTGGGGTCATCGCCAGACTATTTTTATGAAAGGCCATGGGGTTCTATACACACAGTGCTGACGGAAGCCCATCAGCCTTTCTAAACACAATTGAATCTGTCCCATCATGAGAAAGTCCCCCCAAGGAGTCCCCACTGTAACTTGCTTCCCATACAACTACCTCACCCCCCGACACCTGTGTCTCGCCATTGTCCACCACCTTCTCAGACAACACTGGTAAATCCCCACTGTCAGCTCACTGAGACTGCAAAAGGTCTTGCGAATTGGGGCAGAGAATGTTCTGGGGTAGCACATCAGAGAAGGGGTGACTATGGGGTTCCAGGGAGTACGTGACCACATGCAATCTCCATCCAAAAAGTCATACTGAGGCTCACCACCATGCTTTACACTGCAATCTTATTACTGAGGCTCACCACCATGCTCTACACTGCAATCTTATTGAAAGACAGACAATCAGGGGTTCACCGCCAGGTTGTCAGGCAGCATTTTTAAGTGGGTCACCATTACCGTGTAACTGAAAATGGCCTTGGGGTCATCGCCAGACTATTTTTATGAAAGGCCATGGGGTTCTATACACACAGTGCTGACGGAAGCCCATCAGCCTTTCTAAACACAATTGAATCTGTCCCATCATGAGAAAGTCCCCCCAAGGAGTCCCCACTGTAACTTGCTTCCCATACAACTACCTCACCCCCCGACACCTGTGTCTCGCCATTGTCCACCACCTCCTCAGACAACACTGGTAAATCCCCACTGTCAGCACACGGAGACTGCAAAAGGTCTTGCGAATTGGGGCAGAGAATGTTCTGGGGTAGCACATCAGAGAAGGGGTGACTATGGGGTTCCAGGGAGTACGTGACCACATGCAATCTCCATCCAAAAAGTCATACTGAGGCTCACCACCATGCTTTACACTGCAATCTTATTACTGAGGCTCACCACCATGCTTTACACTGCAATCTTATTGAAAGACAGACAATCAGGGGTTCACCGCCAGGTTGACAGGCAGCATTTTTAAGTGGGTCACCATTACCATGTCCCTGAAAATTGCCTTGGGGTCATCGCCAGACTATTTTTATGAAAGGCCATGGGGTTCTATACACACAGTGCTGACGGAAGCCCATCAGCCTTTCTAAACACAATTGAATTTGTCCCATCATGAGAAAGTCCCCCCAAGGAGTCCCCACTGTAACTTGCTTCCCATACAACTACCTCACCCCCCGACACCTGTGTCTCGCCATTGTCCACCACCTCCTCAGACAACACTGGTAAATCCCCACTGTCAGCACACGGAGACTGCAAAAGGTCTTGCGAATTGGGGCAGAGAATGTTCTGGGGTAGCACATCAGAGACGGGGTGACTATGGGGTTCCAGGGAGTACGTGACCACATGCAATCTCCATCTAAAAAGTCATACTGAGGCTCACCACCATGCTTTACACTGCAATCTTATTACTGAGGCTCACCACCATGCTTTACACTGCAATCTTATTGAAAGACAGACAATCAGGGGTTCACCGCCAGGTTGTCAGGCAGCATTTTTAAGTGGGTCACCATTACCGTGTCCCTGAAAATTGCCTTGGGGTCATCACCAGACTATTGGCCAGATTTAGAAAAAATGGTGCAATTAAGGAGCCTCAGAGGCATCCCTACATGCTGCCCCTGGTGTTTCCTATGCATTTCCAAGGTGTTTCCATCATTTTCTGAGGTTTTCAGATGTTGGGGCAAACTTGACTGTGCAGAACCTTTGGCCCCTGCAAAAATATTCGGGTCTCTCGTAGACTTTAATGGGATTCGTGATTCGGCCCGAACCCACGAATCCCGCGAAAAATTCGGGCCGAATTCCGAATCCCCGAATCTTTTAGGATTCGCTCAACTCTAATTATAAAGTCATAAAAACATGCATGGATATTTTACTCTAATATACCTGACCAACCTCCCTTATCCCCACCCCCAACGCCAGAGAGCAAAGAAAAACATTTTTAAAATAAATTACTTGATCCAAAATTACTTAATTACTATTTAAATTCATCATATTTATCCACTCTTTCACAGTGTGCACAGCAGATAACATCCATTTTCTGGCAACTAATAATCAAACCAAAAAAAAAGGATTGATACACCATCAACTCATTGTCTTTTGACAAATTATAAGGAATTTCACCAAGAACACAAGTAAGGATCAACAAAGTTGGTTTAAAACTAAAAATATCTCCAATCATTTGAATAAGGCCCTGCCAAAATGGTTGTATCTTAGGACAACGCCACTACATATGAATAATATCCACTTTACGGTTTTCACATCTTGGACATATATTTGGAGTGCTAGTTGAAAATTTATGAAGCCAGTTAGGGGTCACATATAACCAATGTAGAATCATAAATTGAGTAACTCTCTGAGAAAGGTTTCTCAAATAATTACTCGCTAGCCAAAACTTCTTCCATTGTTCCTCAGTTAAGGGGCTTATATCCTTTTCCCATGCGGCCTTACTATTACACTTCACCTCTTTATTATTTCCCTTAATTTTTTTATATAAAGTTGAAACCAACCTATAATTACCTTTCCACAGCACAATTTATAATTAATTACCCCAGCACTTTCACAAGTACCATGATGTCTAGCGGAAAGTGGAAAATGTATATCTTCTTCTATTGAAGCCATGCTCCTTCCAGTACAAGAATTTGGTAAGTAGATGCTTTGATTTCATGTGTTTAATTTACTCCTTAATACTTTCCTAATTAAGCTGGGTCTACATGAAGACTTTTTGTTGAGCTTGCCAATTTAATGAGCTAAAACTACAGTCCAGTGAAAACACTTTAAGGTGCATTGAACTTGATTAAAGTAATAACTAATATCACCATATATCAGATAACTCTGAATGGGGCCCCTACTGCTATAGTTATGGACATGTATGTGGTGGAATACATGTACTATAATTCAGTAGGACCTTATAAATAAGAATTTCATAACCTTTAAAAAAACACAAAAAATGTTTAATATTTTTCATATATAATAGAAACATGGCATTAAATAATCGCAATATAATGCCTACACTGTCAATTAAACATTATAAAAACAGTCATTTATTCACAATAATAGGAAATGTTTTGAGTCTTTGCTGCTGGTAGTAGTTCACTCTCCCTATTCTTCTCTGTCTGGACTATACTACCATCATGCCTTCTTCCAGCTATGACTCAACCTGCCCAAGTACTTCCTACAGTATACAAACTCTACATTCTGCTGCTACCCCTAAGACACACTGGGTGCTGCTCCAATTTGTCCATTACTGTATTGCACAATGTCCTCAAATACTGTAGTTCAAAAGTATTTGAACAAATTTAAAAAATCCCTCAAAAGAAATGTAAGTGTAATGACTATCCATGTTAGTCATGGCTACCTATGAATAATATTCACACAAACCCTGAAATAATAATGACAGATAGTGCCTCTGAAAACAATAGGATCAAATAGATGACCCAAAGAGTAATAGAGCTCCAGATGGTAATAGTGCCCCACCAGGGGTAGATTGGCCATACACCTTACAAGGATAATTCCCGGTGGCCCGATGCCCAGGGGGCCACCTGAGACCTTATCACAGCCAGTCAATTGAAGTTTTTGAGGATGTATTTTGTGCTGCTGACGCTATGTTTTGATGGATTGTGGTGTTTGGCTCTGTTGATATGGTATAATGTGGCTCAATATGGTATTAATGGCTCTGTCTTCCAACAATTTTGGCCTAACTACAAAACAAGCCAATTTTAGTATTTTTTTCCAGGGCTATTTTAAGTTCTCAGTCTCCCCTGGTGCCCCACACAGGAAAAGTGTCTCTCATACTAAGTTAAAGTGCAGATGTCATTTCAATTTAAAGGTAATGAATCTGTGAGCTCCAAAACACCTCCTGAACTAGAGTAAGCGGTGTATAATGTAAAGGGTCTTGAGTCTGTTTAAGTAATTTTTATCTTCACCCTCTCTGGCATTCCAACACTGCTTTGGAGTCCTCTCCATCATGTGCTTGAGCACGGGAGTGCTGGTTTGTGGAAGCACAGCACAGGACTGCAAGTATGTGTAAGAAATCAGATGGACAGTGGTAGGGCAACTAGTAGGGACTGGAGCGAGAAAAGGCAAACAAGAAGCTTGTGCATCATACACCCAGTGTATATAGTGGTTACTAAAATGCTGAAGACTGAAGACACTGTCATGAGCACTAGAACACAAAAACATCTTTACATAAGGAAGCATATTACATTATTCCGTATCCCTGAAAAATATTAAAAACAAAGTAAAAAGTTAAACTATAACCCTGTGAGTCCCAGCACCATACATGTATGGCAGAAGGAGGGGATTTAAATATGACACCTGCTCACAAGTGCCGAAGGGATCTCTACTGCTTTAAACACCAGAGACCCGAGGCTAATGTCTGCGACCAGTAATAATGCTAAACACAGACCTTTAACCCTTTGGATGCCATGGTCAAATGTGACCATGTCATCTAAATGCTGAAAACCAAGAAGCCTGCGGTTCTGAGCCAGGAATGGCTCCCTCATGCAGAGATCAAGGGAGCCGTTCCTTTGCTTTAATGTGCTGGGACTCTCTAAAGAAATCCAGTGTATCAGAGATCCAGTTCCTATGAAGGGCTGCATGTGTCAGGGCTCCATAGGATAACAGCAAATGGGCTAAAAAAGGTAATTTTTTTTTAAACCTATAAAAAATATAAACATTTTAATCACCCCCCCTTTCCCCAGAATTAAAATAAAAATAAACAATAAAAAACAAAAACATAATCACAGCATCCTAAAAGGTCAGAACTATTAAAATATAAAAATATTTATCTCAAATGGTAAATAGCATAATGGAAAATAAAACTGAAATGGCCAATTAGCCATTTTTTTCATTGCTTCACTTACCAAATAAAATGGAATAAAATGCAATAACAAAGTCATATACACTCCAAAGTCATATCAATAAAAACTACAGATCGTCCTACAAAAAATGAGCCCCTGCACAGTTTTGTAGGTCTAACTATAAAAAAGTTATAGGGTTAAGAATGAAAATTATTTATTTTTAAAATTTTTATTTTTTTCAGTATTAAAACACAAGAAAAGCCATATAATTGTGGTATAATTACAATCATACTGAGACAGAGAATGAAGGTAACAGGTTATTTTCACCACACAGGGAATGCTGTAGAGACATAACATGTAAAACCGTGGCAGAATTTTTTTGAAAATCCAACTCATTTGGACACTTTTTTCCAGCTCCCACTACATTGTGCGCAATATTGAGTGGTGCCATTAGACAAGCTCTCATATGGCTATGCAAAAAAATAAAAAGTTATGGCTCCGGGAAGGAAGGGAGGAAAATGAAAATGAAAAATCTTCAGGGGCTCAAGGGGTTAATTCAACTTTTACTGTTAAAACTGGTATCATATCAACAGAAAAGAATTGGTGGTCACATGAGGCAATTATATATCATGCTGAATAAAGATGATCGAATCATTCAAAATTCGCTTCACCGAATATTCATCGAACTTTTCATAAGATTCTTATATCCTACGAATCTATTCGGCGAATCTGCGTACAAATCATACGTTATTATGTGGCGTTTTGCGAACATTCGCACACTAATAACGAACGTTCAGTTTTAAAAGGTACCCAACTTCTGTGAAGACGTAAGCATGAGCGTACAAATTGCGTACGAATCCTCAGCGTACTATTGTCTAGCGATTGTGTGATACATGTAATGTATCAGCAGATGACAGCAGATCAGCCGGCTGTGATTGAGATGAGTGTGCCATCCACTACACTACCTCATCCACTTTCTCCTCCACTACAATTTTGCGCCTTGGTTGGTTAGCCTGGTGGAACACTGGCCAAGTATTGCGAATTCTATAAGTAGAAGCTCCGGCTACATGTCCTTTGCCATTGCTGCCCTGTGCCACCTTCTCCTTTTTTTTTAGAGCTCGAGGTCTAGCTGGAACTGGACCCCTTTTGTTTATCCATTCCAGACATTTTTCACTTGACTGTGGTCCTGCAGCTGGTCTTTGTCTCTCTCCCTGTCTCTCTCCCTATCTCTCTCCCTGCCTGATTAATTACTAGCCCTGCACTGGCCCTGCAGTATCCCTGATATGTCTATTATGGATTCCCAGATCAATTATACCCCAATTTTAACAAAACAGGTCTCAGTCTCTCAGAACTACACACATAGTGCTTCTGCTCATCTCAGCAGTCGGAGCAGAAGTGATGCGTCACTGGCTTACTGAGCCTGAGCCAATCAGAGCAAGCCCTGCCCACTAGGTCAGCTGACTGCTTTCTTCCCGGGCTTTTGCAGCACGAATAACGAACTAACAGTAAAAGTTCGCTAATTAATTGAATTCGTATGCAACAGCGTATACAGTAACTTATACGTAGCAATAGCGTACAATTTTTCGGACAAGTACGTAGTGAATGCGTAGAAAGCCTTAAGAACTTTTTCGAATCTCGAAACAGAGCGAATCTCAAAAAATTCGGATTCGCTTCGCAGCTGAAATTTTCCAAGATTCATATTGAATCTACAAAGCGGCAAATAGATTGGCTCATCTCTAATGCTGAACTTTGGGGATAAAAGGGAGGAGAGGGACATGAAACACTGTCTTTGGCATCAAGGTTGATTTACTTTTATCAAAACAATGATGTTCCCCCAAATAGACATAAATTAACATGCAATGTATATAATTGTGGAAATACAATACTAAATGTGAATATTGTGATCTATAATATATAGGATTCACCTGTTACCCTGTAGTCTAGTCCGAGCCTGGGCACTAGGGATTTTCTCTTTCATTTTCCTTTCCTTTAGTCTAAGTATATTGTCCCAATTGTCCCAACAAATCTGTCCCCGTTCCTCAGATGTTACTTATAACTGTTAGTAGGTTATGTACCATATAACTTTACTATATTTAGTCATGGCAAAGGCATGCGTGCCAGTACATTGAATTGACCTCATTGTTAGTGGAAATATGCCATTTACCTCTGAAATGCTCAATTTAGAGGTACTAGGACAGCATCATCAGACGTATGAAAAAATGTTACAGTCACACCTATTTCTGAGTTCACTGTCTCTGTCACCTGATCTAATAAATTCTTCCAAAGCCAAACTTCAGTGGCTACCCTACGTCAGTCTGAAGTCTATAAAACTGTACTGTAACTTGAATAAGAAATGATTTATTCACTATAGACATGCCAATGTTACAGAAAGTCAGTGACACCCTTTCTGTTCCCGGAGGAGCGTGGATTGTTATTGGTGTATTTACTGTGCTGCTGGATAAGGTAGAATAGTATTACAATATACATAAATAATGCTCTGTATGCAACTCCCCTACTGTCCTCTTATTTTAGGGGATAGAGCTGTTTTTGGTCTTGTCTTTTTAGTTACAACTTTGGTCCATTGGCTTTCTGATTGCCTGTATCACTTCTATGTTTTTGGCTGCTCTTAGTTCTATGGTTACTAACAATCAAGATGCCAAGGCTTTATAGGACAGTGATAAAAGTCCAATCTTGAGGGATTTTTTTACAGGTTTCCTGCCACATTGCATTAGGCTACATTTTCCTTCATTTTAGATCTACAACAGTTTGCCATATACAGTATTTACAAATAATTTCAAATATATGACCTGATGCATTATTATCTTTATATTTTCTAAATTATGTAACTATGTAATTTTGTAATACTTGATAAGTTCCTGAGAGCAGTGGATCTGTAATAAAGAACAAACAGATGTGATCATGAAACCCATGCAGATATTGTTGACCAGAGGGAATAACGCAGATGCACTTAAACATGCTGTACAGCCGCTCTTTCCAGCAATATCTGAATTTATTATTCCCTTCTGACATTTTATGTTGCCCACGTATCATACTCTGCAGTAAAACATATGACTATACTGCAGTGTAAATTTATGGGTTTTTTAGCTGCTTGTGGCTACATAGTGGTCATATATAATAGTTAAGAAAGGTAACATTTCTTCAAATGTATCTATTTCTTTCCCATGATTTTTCATTTGCATAAAAATGTTCTAGTTAAAAATGTAAAGATATCACTAGAATTCTGCTGAAGGCCTGAAGTCAGAAGATACTCAAGCATAGTTATAGCATAATAAACTTTATTTATGCAGCACTCTTGTATCTTGAATCAATGTAAAAGCAAACATCTAAAAAGAGTAGGATGTTATGGACTGAAGACACAACTTGCTATGTCTCACACATAGAGAAGCAGCAGTAACAGCAGGAAGTTATATAGCAATAATGAACTGAGTAGCTGGAACACAAAATTGGGGTAGGACAGTAAAACTTATTGGAGTCAGCAGCACTTCTGTCTGTGTGTCCCTCTCATTGCAACTGATCCTCGCCTTCTCCTTTATATAGACTTCTATGGGCAGCAGCTGTAACTTGATCTCTCAGTAAACCGATAATCCATCTGGTCACTGATATACTGTATGCAAAGTATATTGAAACAACAGTACACATTTAAAGTGGTTGTGTCATGAAAACCTTAGGTCAGTAATTTGATGTGGGTCTGGCTTCAAAATTTCCTAATGATCAGCTGTTATCAATAGGTACCCAGGTATACATATATGTTGCAATAACTGCAGTACCTAAAACTTAACTTTTATGCTGGTCCAATACAAATAATAGTATGACTGAATGTAAAAAAAAATGTGTTGTGAATAAAAATAGGACAAAGAAGTGGACAATTTCAAGATGATACTTTTTCTTGACCTACCCTGTTCCTCACTGTAAGAATTTGTGGGGTCACCCAAAAAATGTAACACCTTGGTCCACTCAAATTCTTATGCCGGACTGTTTAAATCTGGCTTAGGTCATCCAAGGACAGTATATCAGTTTAGCAGAATATAAACTAAGAACAAATCTGCCCCACCATCCTTGTGGGTAGGTCTAACCATTCAGACAGTCAAGAAGAGTGCAGAAGCAGAAATAGACTGGCATTGCTCTACATTCAGATCTGCATAGTCTTAAAAACAGAACATGCAAAAAGTCTACTTGATATAAAACAAGTGGAGTGTTTTTTTACATATTACTTTTCATCTTGCAAGAATAGATAATGCCATCGCTGGTCCCCATACAGAATCATTGTTTGTTGGCAGCAAAGTGTGTTTAGATGGCACGATCTGCTACTCGCAAACGATCATTTAGGTGACCGCATGAAAGATCCTCTTAGCCGATGACCAAGCATTTTGGCAGATCATTACTAATGAGCGTTCCTGCAAATGCTTGTTAGTGATGATCTGCCCAAAGCTCAAGCAGTGTAAAGGGGCCTTAAGTATACATGAAAAACAACACTGTATTGTCTACGAAGCAGCACCATGGCCTTGTCACATAAATGGTGCCAGACTCCATGTAAGGTATGGGAGGGGTTTATGGCTTGGGGGGGAAGGGGCCATTTAAAAACATTTTGAAGTCTACGTACACCTTCAGGGGCATTTTTTTATGATTGCATTTTACTCATTTTGGGGTAAAAATAATTTGTTCATTTGGTCTTTATTAGAAATATTGAGCCGTTCTGTCACAAAAACGTTCACTTTGTGCTGGTCCTCTAATAAACCTTTGGGGTCATTTATTAGGACCGGCATTTTAAATGCTTAATAACCCCTGCGCTGGCGGTGGATCAGTCAAGGGTATGTAGAGGCGCTGGCCTCTACATAATTTTGGTGCATCCAACTCCGGTCTAAATCTACACCAGCTCCCTTGCTAGCATAGATTTAGACCATTTTGTAGGCATAAAACATCTGTAGAAAATGATAAATGAGACAGACCTGGTAGTCCACCCCCTTCCCCACCTACACCACACACCCTTTTTAAGAACAAGTAAAAAAAGAATATTTATCTCAAAATAAATACAAATCGGTTTAGAATAAGATAAGTAATACAATGTATTAACAAAATCTATCAGTTTTTATAAAGATTACGGGCTTAGTTGCCCATAGCAACCAGATTCCACCTTTCATTTTTCATAGCTCCATTGGAAAATGAATGGTGGAATCTGATTCATTGCTATGGGCAACTAAGCCTTTTCCTCTTTACACCAGTTTGATAAATGTTCCCCTACATCTATATGTACACATGTGCTTTAAAGAGAACCTGTCACCACAAAATGCAGTGCAATCCACAGGCAGTGTGTTATAGAGCAGGAGAAGCTGAGCAGACTGATACAGTATATAGTTTTGTAGGAAAAGATTCAGTAAAATTTGTAAAATATGCATTTATGTCTCTGCCCTTTCTGAACTCAGTTGTACATAGAAGCCGACTTATCAGTGTATAACTGCTATGTATACACACTTACACTGAGAATGCTATCAGTCACTGATAACACTTCCCCTCCCCGTGTACAACTGAGCTCAGAAAGAGCAATTATTTAGAGGGCATCTGATTTGTACCTATGAAATTGGCTGTTGCATGTGCACTTGGCAGCTGAAGACATCTGTGTTGGTCTCATGTTCATATGTTCCCGCATTGCTGAGAAAAAAAATATGTTTTAATAGATGTAAAGGAGCCTCTAGGACCAACGGGGGCATTATAAGAGGGGTGTTACTGTTACTCCTAAAGGCTCTGCTCTCTCTGCAACTGCCACGCCCTCTGCAATTTGATTGACAGGGCCAGGTGTGATGATGTTTTCACTGCCTGGCCCTGTCAATGAATGTGGAGAAGCCATGGCAGTTGCAGAGAGAGCAGAGGCTCTAGGAGTAACAGTAACACCCCTGTTATATGCTCATTTGCATATATTGAAACATCATTTTTCTCAGTAATGCAGGCACATGTGACATGGGAGCAACCAGTGCCGGGACTAGGCAGTTTGGTGCCCTAGGCAAAGTAGTCAAATGGTGCCCCCCAAATTGGTCCCGCCCACTATTATAAGCCCCTCCTAAATATAATAGGCCACTCCCAGCAAACACTGTACAGCTGAAATGATATTGTTGAGTCCCGCCCGTACACATCATACAGAGAGGGGAGGACCTGTCCTGGCTGCACTGCCTGCCTCACATTATACAATAGACAACAGCAGGCTACAGCAAGGAAGCTCCTTCCCTCTCCTCAGATCCTGCTCAAGGCCTGTGGTTCCCCACCACCATCTGCCACCCACCCGTTACCTGCTGCTCCCCTTGGCTGTCCTCACCCAGCTCTGAATCCTCCTTCTGCAAATGGCAGAGGGAGGAACCGGAGCATCTCCTCTCCTACATAGCGCCCCATACCTCTTACATCCAGTGATGTCACCTTTGTTGTAGACGTTCTCTTTCCTCATCTTCTCCATTCGGACCAGACCGCCATGAAGATTTTTCAGCCATCTCTCGTATCAGACATTAGTTTCCCACATTTCCATCATCTTCACATCTTCTGAACACCTCATCCTGCCACCCCCAATACTGTGCCCCCTAATACTATACTGCAGAAACTGTCCCCTGAAAAATACAACTACCACACAGATAGTGCCCCCTTCAACAATTATTGGCACAGAGTCCCCTAAAAAATAACTGCGTCCAGACACTAATAGTATAAAGATAATGTCCCCCAAAAATAATTGTGCTAAAGTGATACTGTGCCAGGGTGCCCCCCAAAGTAACAGTGCTCCCCAAAATCCCACCAATAGAAATAATTATCTGCCAGAGCACACTTAATAGTAATGCCCCCATAGTGCCCATACTAGACATTGTGTTCCCCATAGCCCCCAGTAGTAGTAAAGCTCACCATAATACCCCCAAGTAGTAATAATTCACCTTGTAATATGACAGAACAAGAAATACCCCCGCTTAGTGCCTGCAGTTGAGCTAATGTCCCCATAATGTATGCCAGTATAAAATACCCCTATATAGTGCCCCAGTAAATGCCCCCATAGTGTCCCCCATAATATGCCAGTAAAAAATGCCCCTTCCTGCTGACCCCACCAGATGCCCCTATAGTGTTCCTCTCCCCATGATGTGCCAGTAAAAATTACCCCCTTAGTGCCAGATGCCATAGTACCCCCTATAATGTGCCAGTAAAAAATGCCCCCACCAGATGCCCCTATATGCTCCTCTCCCCCATAATGTGCCAGTAAAATTGCCCCCTTAGTGCCAGATGCCATAGTGCCCCCTATAATGTGCCAGTAAAAAAATGCCCCTTTAGAGTTACCAGATGCCCCCCATAGTGCTCCACTCCCCCGTAGTTCCCCAAAATAATGCCCCTATAGTGCCACCAGATGCCCCATAATGCCTCCCATAATGTGCCAGTAAAAAATGCCCCCTTAGTGCCAGAGGCCATAGTGCCCCCTATAATGTGCCCCTTTAGAGCCACCAGATTCCCCCATAGTGCCCCTAAATGATGAGCCTATAGTGCTCCACTCCCCCATACTGCCCCCAAATAATGCCACCAGATGCCCCATAGTGCCGCTCTCCCCTATAGTGTCTCCCATGTGCCTATAAAAAATGCCCCCTTATTGCCACCAGATGCCATAGTGCCCCCATAATGTGCCAACAAAAAAGGCCTCTTTAGAGCCCTCATAGTGCTCCCCTCCCTCATAGTGCCCCTATAGTGCCACCAGATGCCCCATAGTCCAGCTCTCCCCTATATTGCCCCCCATAATGTGCCCAAAAAAAGGCCCCCAGATGCCCCCACAGTGCTCCTCTGTCCCCCCCCCCCTTAATGTGCCAGTAAGAAATGCCCTAGTAAATGGGCCAGTGAGAAATTGCCAGCAGGTGCCCCCTATAATATGGCATCTATTAAAAAAAACAAAAAAAAAACACTAATACTTACCTCCATCAGCAGCGATGAGGTGCAGGCCTCTTCCGGCCTGTGTCCCGCGCTGTGTGCTGCCCGGCTCAGGCGGTGCGATGATAATGACATCATCGCGCTGCCTGAGTTGGCCTCTGATAGGCCGCAGCCATTAGTGCCTGCAGCCTATCAGAAGAACAGAGAAGGGAGACGCCTCTCCCTCCCCTGCCGCGGCACAGGCATCTGTATCGCTGTCCTGAGGACGGCGATACAGATGAATATAGAGATGAGCGTTTCCACAATGGAAGCACTCATCTCCTACTGCCCCCACACGCCGCCTGCAATTAGATCCAGGGCCGCACCGCCTGTGGCGATCGGCGGTGTGGCCCTGAGGAATTAAAAAAAAGTGAATGGTTCTAGGGGGATCCAGACCCGTTGGACCCCCCCTGTGGCTGCGCCCCCCTCCAGATGGCGTCCTAGGCGGTCGCCTCCCCCGCCTACCCCTAGTCCCGGCCCTGGGACCAACACAGATGCCTTCAGCTGCCAAGTGCACATGGAACAGGTCAGCCAGTTTCATAGGCACAAATCTGCTGACAGATGTCCTTTAATGTACAAGTTACAAGTTTCATTGAATCTTTTGCCACAAAACTATATATCAATCTGCACAGATTCTCTTACTCTATAACATGCTGGCCAAGTGCCCTTGTGGCACCAGTTTGTTACACCCCGTTCAGCTTCAGTCCCTTCCCCTGCATTGACAGGGCTAATCTTCTACTACCTGCTGCTCTCCTAAGCGCTGAGAACTGTATTCTCTTGCTTAATGTTTCTTAGGGTGGCCAGTGTTCCGGTTTTAGGCCGGTTTTCAGACTCCCTGTTTTCTGTCCAGTGCAGGGCCTGGAAGGACACATGGACATACTTTTGAACAACTCACTTTAAATCCGTCTAGTGTTTCTCCTGCTGAGCAGTGCAGATTCAAACTAAGCAAGCGCCGAGACCTGTCATCTCATGCTTGTGCCATGTCTTCCGAGACTGGAAGAAACAGCATAAGCACAAGGTGGCAAGTCTCTGCACTTGTTCAGTTTGAATCTGCGCTGCTTGGAGCACAGCATGAGAAACACTGAGCAAACACTGAAACCAGAAAATACAGCAGAGACAGGAGAATGCAGTTCTTGGTGCTAGGAGGGCAGCAGGTACTAGAAGATTAGTGGGGAGGGACTGAAGGGGGCGTAGCAAACTGGCGCTCCAAAGGCTCTTGGCCAGCCCCTCGGTGTTCCAATTAGGTCATTTGCATATAAATAAAAATGTTGTTTTTATTTATGTCCACAGAGAGTTTATCAGAGTTATCAACCCTACTAGGCTGTATGCCTGTTTTAAGCAGGTTGATCATGCTGACAGATGCTCTTTAAGTTTGCTTCCATTTTTTATGATAATGAACACACAGAATTTTTGTATTGTCACACAAGGACCACAAAAAAAATAGTTTTATTATGTATTAAAAAAATAAGCACACACCTTCAGTTCTGACTTAAAACATTAGCCCACTCAACTTCTTGACTCTGGGAACTGCAAACTCTCGCTCTCGGGCCAGTAAATAAAAAAATGCATTTAACTGTGCGAATGTCAGTAGTGCATAAATAGTGTCAATAATATTTGACTTGAATTCCTTATGGAAAAGATGTTATATCTTACAAATAGTAGCAAACAACAACCTCTTTTATAAGCAAAAACATGTCCTAGCCAGGTCTACAGCAGTTTAAACTGAAAATCCCAAAAGAATATATAAAACAGTCATTGCAGCTGTCAGTGGAATCTTTTGTAGCCAGATGTTATAGCTAGAAAGCATTTTTCAAATCTTAGTTCATAAACCTTTCACTTTTTATTCCTATCTGCTCAAGTGGATCAATAATGGCAAAGCCATAACTAACGTGCAGCAATGCAGACCAATTCTTTAGAAACCGTGGCAAAATAAGTTGCCTGCTCAAGAGAGCCAAGACCATATTAGGGTACATACATGTGAGATAGATGTGCTGTGGATAAAGGTGTGGCAGATCCACAGCATGTTATAGTGTCAGCAAAGTGACAGGTCAGCTCACATATTTAAAGGGTTATTCCCATCTTGGACAACGGGGGCATATCGCTAGGAACGGGGCCCATGAAAGTGAAGGAGGGCGCACCGCGCATGCGTTGCCGCCCTCCATTCATTTGTATGGGGCCGCTGAAAATAGCCGAGCGCTGTGCGGTGCGCTCCCATTCATTTCTATGGAGCCAACGAAAATAGCCGAGCCAGTGCTCGGCTATTTTCGGCAGCCCCATACATACAAATGAATGGAAGGCGGCCGCGCATGCGCGGTGCGCCCTCCTTCGCTTTCGGGGCCCCGTTCTCGATATAGGTGCGGGTCCCACTGCTATCACTAGCACTACTACTATTACTACTACCCGTAAACAGGTACTTGCCTTACGGTTCCATCCTATGCTGCTTCTGGTGCCACTACTATTGTGGCCGTGTGCCACTATATCCATACCCTTTGCACATCCAAACTGCACTGCTGCTTCTCCCAATTAAAATGGAGAATTTTTTTAGACTAATTCACAAAGAGCCACTTTTTCTTCTGACAATCATCACTTGTGCGTGTCGTAGGTGCTTGGCCTCCCACGCCATTTTAACCGAGTGTGTTTAAACATTACTCCAATAAGAGACAATTATTTGAACATTTGGAATATGAAAAAGCATAACACATGTGCCAGTGCGCTGTATGTTAATACCATCAAACTTGCATTTACCCACAGCTATGTCTGTCAGTGTCACTGAAACATAATTTACTATTGCTGTCATTGCGTTCGAGAGCTTGGAGAGGGAAAAAGAAAAAAATGTAAAAAAAAAAGTTTTCCCAAAAATCCTAGAGTTCTAGGAGGCTAGACAGGGTTATATACCAACTTTCAGGGCAATTGAAGCAATTTCGGTTCAGCCCAAATCGATTCGTGTATGAACTAAACTTTTTAAAAAATTTGGCAATCCTGAACCGAACCGAATCTCGAGTGGTTCGTTCATCACTAATCCAAGTCAAATCTGCAGGGGAATTGCAAAATATACAATGTAAATTCTGCCCCGAGAGGCTGTACTTTAAAGGGCCATACCTACAGAATAAAAGAGGTGTCCCGGTTTGATAAGCTAGAGCACCAGAGAACCACAGCAGTGCGGCTCTTTGGAGGACTAGGATAACGTGGCTAAAATAATTTTTTTTTAAAGTTTATAATTTTAGACCTGCTGTTTCTTAAACTATCTAATATTTCCAAAATATACAGTCATAATTTTACTGCAGATTTTGTGATTGTAATAATAAAAAAAAACTTCATAGACCATATGAAAATGTAATTACACAGAGCACAAAATACTGAAGTTAATTTTTACGATTCTGGGTCAGATCCAGGCTATGTCTCTATGTTCTTTATGTGAACCCTGGGATATCATAACTCTTTCAATGAGACCTCCCATGATTATTTTTGTTACAATTTACTTTAAATATCTATTGTCGTAAACCCAACAATCAAGTTCTTTCTACCTATTTAAAACGCTTCCCTAAAAAGTATCCCACTGTGAGAACAAAACAAAGGTGAATAATGTGTAGCATCATAGAGACCCCGAATAATCCAGCCATAAGCCTGGGGTTTATCAAGCTTTCTATGCGCTTCTTAGATTAACTCAAGTGAGATTTAACGTTTCCTTTAAGATGGTTTCAGTGGCACTAAAAAGCTCATTAATGCTTGTATGAAGAAAATTTGCAAGTAAAGGATGTGGGACTAGAAGAAACTTGCATTGAGCAATAATCACATCACAGTATTACCATTAATAGTTTCTAACAGATGACTTATCAATAATTCCACCAAAACTCACCTCAGGCAAAATTCATTGTCATTGCAAAAACTGTGAAAATAGAAGACTGTCACACACACCTAACATAGACCATGCATGTTACCTAAAACTAGACTAACTTGTATAACTGAACCGGTTTTGATCATAGTGAGTGCATTTTTTGTCATCGGTAATGTATAAATGCTGACATTTCTGTTCAAAAGAACTGAACTGTCATTTCTGACTTATCTCCAGGACATTCTGAACTGTTTGCTTAGAAAGAGCAGTTATGTTTGCCTCTAGCAGGATTAATATATGTCTTTTAAGCATCTTGCGTGGGACTCCATCCATGATGAATCATACTTTAGTTTGACAGGCATTTCCTATTTTGTCCAAAATATTGCAGCATACCTGCCATGTCTATTAACTTTACTTTAGAAAGAAGTAAAATGGCACTCTAAAGCCACCTATAGGTAACAACCTGAACTGATGAAGAGCAAGAACCCCCACAGGTGTCTACAGATAGGTGCCTCCTGCTTTGGAGGAAGCTAAAATCCCTAGTCATGTTTCAAGGCTCTTTAGTGTGTAAGACATTGACTTACAGGGTAGCTACCTAAAGGCGGATTTAGAGACAGTTTTATTCCTCCCGGAGGACAGCTGTTTTATATATCTTTCCTAGTAAGAATTGACTGTAAGACTTCCTGTACCAGCTAGCAGTCTTCACAAGGAATGTAAAAATAGTGCCCCCCCCCTTTAGGAACATACATAGAAATCACTGGGTCCCATAGCAAGAGTCTAAATTGGGCACCCATTCCCCATTCTTAGCCCCTCCCACTACTCCTTCCTGGACAGTATATACAGCAGTGTACTGATATGTGAGGTATGAGGTATAAATTACAGCTCATACCTCATATATCAGTACACTTCTGTATATACTATATATCTTAACACACTGTATCTGTTATACCACGTACCTAATATATCAGTACACTGCTGTGTCCACTGCATCTATTATACTGTATTACAGATGCAGTGTGTGTGTGTATATATATATATATATATATATATATATATATATATACACAGTACAGACCAAAAGTTTGGACACACCTTCTCATTCAAAGAGTTTTCACATGAATTAACACATGTGGAATTTACAAAATGTGTTAGTAACACATGTGGAATTACTTACAAAAAAGTGTGAAACAACTGTAAATATGTCTTATATTCTAGGTTCTTCAAAATAGCCACCTTTTGCTTTGATTACTGCTTTGCACGCTCTTGGCATTCTCTTCATAAGCTTCAAGAGGTAGTCACCTGAAATGGTTTTCACTTCACAGGTGTGCCCTGTCAGGTTTAATAAGTGGGATTTCTTGCTTTATAAATGGGGTTGGGACCATGAGTTGTGTTGGGCAGAGGTCAGGTGGATACACAGCTGATTGTCCTACTGAATAGACTTTGTATTATGGAAAGAAAAAAGCAGCTAAGTAAAGAAAAACGAGTGGCCATCATTACTTTAAGAAATGAAAGTCAGTCAGTCCGAAAAATTGGGAAAACTTTGAAAGTGTCCCCAAGTGCAGTCGCAAAAACCATCAAGCGCTACAAAGAAACTGGCTCACATGAGGACCGCCCCAGGAAAGGAAGACCAAGAGTCACCTCTGCTGCAGAGGATAAGCTCATCCGAGTCAACAGCTTCAGAAATCGCAGGTTAACAGCAGCTCAGATTAGAGACCAGGTCAATGCCACACAGAGTTCTAGCAGCAGACACATCTCTACAACAACTGTTAAGAGGAGACTGTGTGCAGCAGGCCTTCATGGTAAAATAGCTGCTAGGAAACCACTGCTAAGGACAGGCAACAAGCAGAAGAGACTTGTTTGGGCTAAAGAACACAAGGAATAGTCATTATACCAGTGGAAATCTGTGCTTTGGTCTGATGAGTCCAAATTTGAGATCTTTGTTTCCAACCACTGTGTCTTTGTGCGACGCAGAAAAGGTGAACGGATGGACTCTACATGCCTGGTTCCCACCGTGAAGCATGGAGGAGGAGGTGTGATGGTATGGGGGTGCTTTGCTGGTGACACTGTTGGGGATTTATTCAAAATTGAAGGCATACTGAACCAGCATGGCTACCACAGCATCTTGCAGCGGCATGCTATTCCATCCGGTTTACGTTTAGTTGGACCATCATTTATTTATCAACAGGACAATGACCCCAAACACACCTCCAGGCTATGTAAGGGCTATTTGACCAAGAAGGAGAGTGATGGGGTGCTATGCCAGATGACCTGGCCTCCACAGTCACCAGACCTGAACCCAATCGAGATGGTTTGGGGTGAGCTGGACCGCAGAGTGAAAGCAAAAGGGCCAACAAGTGCTAAGCATCTCTGGGAACTTCTTCAAGACTGCTGGAATACCATTTCAAGTGACTACCTCTTGAAGCTCATCAAGAGAATGCCAAGAGTGTGCAAAGCAGTAATCAAAGCAAAAGGTGGCTACTTTGAAGAACCTAGAATATAAGACATATTTTCAGTTGTTTCACACTTTTTTGTTAAGTATATAATTCCACATGTGTTAATTCATAGTTTTGATGCCTTCAGTGTGAATCTGCAATTTTCAGTCATGAAAATACAGAAAACTCTTTGAATGAGAAGGTGTGTCCAAACTTTTGGTCTGTACTGTATATATATATATATATAATAGAGCAATAAGGCAGTGTACTGATGTGACAAGTACAATGTCTATTAGTGCAGTATGTACAGATAGTGGTCAGTTATATATTATGGTTATTGTGTGAGGTACATGAGGTAATAGTGGTTATACTATGTATATGAGTGACATACAGTATAAGTAAAAATGGGGCAAATGAAGAGAAAGGAGGGGGACCTCCTCTCGGCACTCCATTCTAGTCTCAGTGGAGCGCTCTTCCTGTAGTTCTTCTCCATGTTGTTGGGGGTTAAAGGACCTGTGATGATGCTCTGTGCAGTTCCTTTACTAGATGTACAGGACCTGTGATGATGATGAAGATGATATCATCACAGGTCCTGGCAGATGCTCCTATCTAAGCTGGGAACTACACCATTCTTTGTGCCATCCTTTACTAGATGTACAGGACCTGTGATGACACCATCACAGGCACTTTAGTTTTCTCCACTGATGATAGGGATACTATACTAGATAGTAATGAGTGTAATTAGGGGGCAGGGCTTTTGGTTCACCACCGGTCCCTTTTTCCCACAGGCCCCATAGCAGCTTAGTACCTCTATTGGAGGTACCCCACTGCCCCCCTTCTATATAGGATTTGTACAGGATTTGCTAATGGTGATCAGGTTGTACTGTCCTATTGTTTATTATTGTATATGCTTGATTTCAGATAAGTGACCAGTTCTCTAACTTGTAACTTTTTGAGTTGTAAATTTCCTGTGGGGTGAGATGAGAGGGTTTGGAGGGTGGTGGAGTGGTATTGGGGAAATTGGATGCTATGTTGTTAAAAGACCTTAGAAAATCAATTAAAAAAAGCTGGCTTGAAAGTAGCCTTAAGAAAACATTTTTATCTATTTGTATGAGTTATAACAGAAAATTTTTATTTTCATCCCTTTTTAACCATTTAACAAGCAGCAATTCACACAGCTACAACTGTATTTCATCATATCTATTATATAAAGCAGCAATTCACACATTCCAGGCCTTCATCCAGGGTTAAGAAATAGGTAAGGAAGGGATCACTGCACTTCAATGTTGATGCAAAAATGTATTCACTAGTGTCCAGAAGCAAAGGTGTCATTACACAATGCATTCAGAAAGTGAAGAGATTGACGTTTTTTGCTTTCATTCTGCACTCAATATCCCATAATGAGAACAGAATACTAGAAATCTTTACTAATTTATTGAAAATGATAGACTAAAATCTTGCACTTACATACTTCTTTAGAACCTTTAGTCAGTACTTCGTTGAAGCACCTTTGGCAGTGATTACAACCTAAAGTCTTCTTAGGTATGATGTCACAGGTTTTGCACCCCTAGATTTTTGGATTTTCTGCCATTCACAATATTCACAGAGTTGTCTCTCCTGTGTTCTCTTGGCTGTGTGCTTAAGGTCCATTTAGTTTTCCCTCAACCCCAACCAATCTCCCTGTCCTAGCTGCAGAAAAACACTCTTACAGAATGATATTGCCACTACCATGCTTCACTGTGGGGATGGTATTGGGCAGGGCTTTTTCTAGACGTGATGCTTAGACGTGAGGTCTAAAAACCCAGGTTAATGGAGTGCTGCAATGATGGCTGATCTTCTGGAAGTTGATCCCATCTGCACACATCTTAATGGTCACTCTGGTTAGGCTATACTGTAGGCTATAGTGTTCTTGGTCACCTATCTTACCAAGGCACTTCTCCCCTTAGTACTTAGTTTAGTAGTGCAACCGGCTCTAGGAAGAGTCCTGGTTGTTCCAAACTTCTTCCATTCAAGAATTATGAAGGCCACTGTGCTCTTGAGAGCCTTCGGAGCAACTTTGTAGTCTTCTCCAGATCTGTGGCTCCACACAATGCTGTTGCTTAGCTTAACAGTCAGTTTTCTCCTCTTTGTGGCTTGGTTTGGACTCTGATATGCATTGTCAACTTTTAGAGTTTATATAGACAGTGATATGTCTTTCTAAATCATGTCCAATCAACTGAATTTATCACAGATGGACTCTAATCAAGCTGTAAAACATTTCAAAGATGAACAAAACAAATAGGAGGCCCCCAGAACTAAATTTTAAGAGTAAAAGAAATGATCGAAATAATTATGACCATGCAAAATTTTAGTCTGTCCTTTTAAAAAAAAATAAAATTTCTAAAATTTGTGTTTTCAGTTTTTCTAATTATGGGGTGTTGTGTGCAGATTAATGGGGTGAAACACAATTGTTTGTTATTTTAACACAAGGCTGCAACATAACAACAAAATGTAAAAAAAGTGAAATGGTCTGATCTGAAGGCTTTCCAAATGCATTGTAAGTTTTTTTTGTAAGCTTTATTTTTGCATGTTTTTAGAATGACATGATTTAGTTAGCACTTCCGTTTATTCAGTAGGAGACAACACAAAGACAATTGGTCTGATCTGGCCGTCTAGCCTTTAACACCATCACTTGACTAGGGATTATATATGAAAAAGACTGAGAATCTGCCCACCATTAGGTTCTTAAGAAAATGTAACGTGTAATGCGTCTATTATGATAAAAAGATCAGTGGTTTTCCAGCCAACAAACTGGTCCCTACAAAGTCCAAAAACTTATTTTGTAATGTTTTCTAGTTTTTGCTTAATGTATTAAACATATAGTATATTATAATATCAATCCTAACTAATTACATAATTTAAAAATTGTAGTATCTCAACAGGTTATGAATTATTGACATTTCTAATAATGCTAGAACAACATCAATAATTATAACTGAGATATTTTATTCACTGAGGTTGAAAAGCTTCTGTAAAAGTATCTGTTCTTTTTCTGGCTTACTTGTGGCAAAAGTATAAAAAAAATTAATACATACACTATTGTAAAGATATATGATTTTTTACATGGCTTTTTTCCAAGTCTTCTACCTTAAAGGTGTTATCTGACCCCTGAAATGCCCCCCATATGCCTGGGCCCCTCAGACACAATGTTCTTACCTCGCTCCCCGGAATTCGCATTGCTTCTCAAGCCACTGCATCTCCCTGTCGCACGGATGAAAACATCTGGCATCAGGGGGGAAGGGGCAGCCAATGACAGGTGGAGGAGCAGCAATGGCATTGCGGGGACCAGGAGTTGCGCAGGTGCAGGGGAGCAAAGTATGTACATAGTGTGAGGGGCCCTGGCATATGGGGGCATTTCAGGGGTCAGTTAACCCCTTTAATTTTCTCTCTCATGAAGCATAGTTTCTTGGTACTGAATATACAGTAAGTAGGCTTGAGCGAATTGAGCTTCGGATCATAGTTCTGAAGTCAATTCGTTCAAAACCTTAGTTTTTTTAATGATGTTCTTCCATACTAGTTCCATGTAGGCAAAGTTTGTATAGCCCAAGGTTGGGCAAGACTTCACTTATTTACTAATGTATTGATATCTGTTTATCTTAAAAGTTTAAAATAGAAAAATACAAAGTGGGCTTTGGTACTGGCTGGTACCAAATCCCACTTCAGATTCCTATTTTAAAATGTTATAAAATACGTTTATATGAATAAAGTAGTCCAACTATGACAATACCATTGGTCAGTATTTAGGCACCCTTGGTCAAAATTACTGTTGCTGTGAACAGTTAAGGAAATTGAAGATTAAATTATCTACAAAAGGCATAAAGTTAAATATGAAACATTCCCTTTGTATTTTAAGCAAAAACTCTTTTTTCTTTAATTTTCATCTTTTACACTTTATAAGAATAAGTAAAAGGGCTGAAGCAAAACTGTATGGTTAGTACCTAGTAGCATCCCCTTTGGCAAGTATCACAGCTTGCAAACACTTCTTGTAGCTAGTCAAGAGTCTTTCAATTCTTGTTTGATTGATTTTCCTTGCAAATGTCTTCCAGTTCTGTGAGATCCCTGGGCTGTCTTGCATGCAGTGCTCTTTTGAAGTCTATCCACAGATTTTTAATGATTTTCAGATGAGGGCCAATGGTAAAACCTGCAGCTTGTGCCTTTTAAAGGGGTTTTCCCATCTTGGACAATGGAGGCATATCACTAGGATATGTCCCCATTGTCTTATAGCGGTGGGACCCGCACCTATATTGAGAACGCGGCCCCAGAAGAGAAGGAGGGCGCACCGCGCATGCGCGGCCACCCTCCATTCATTTCTATGGGGCCACCGAAAATAGCTGAGCCAGCGCTTGGCTATTTTCGGCGGCCCCATAGAAATGAATGGAGGGCGGCCGCACATGCGTGGTGCGCCCTCCTTCTCTTCTGGGGCACTTATATGACAATGGGGGCATATCCTAGTGATATGCCCCCATTGTCCAAGATGGGAAAACCCCTTTAAGGTAGTCTATTGTGGATTTTGAAGTGGGATTATTAATAAATTATTATTTAGGATCATTATCCATTTGTTTAAGCTGAGAAGTTCAGCTTACTACAGTTGGTTTTATGTTTGCTTCATGCTGGAATTTCATTGAATCAATTCTTTATTCTGCCTGTGAAATGTTCCCCGTGCCATTGGCTGCAACACAATCCCAAAGCATAATTGATCCACTCCTATGCTAAATTGTTGGAGAAGTGTTATTTCTGTGACCTGTTTTCTCCAAATATGCCTTTGCTCATTGTGATCAAACAGTTCTATTTTAACCTTATGGGTCCACAGGACTTGATTTCAAAATACATCAGGCTTGTTTAGGTGTTCATTCACAATCTTCTAATGCAGAATTTTGTGGTGAGGATGCAAGAGGGGTTTTCTTCTGGTTTCCATGAAGGCCATATTTGTGCAGGTGTCGCTAAACAGTAGAACAATTTACCACAACTCCAGAGTTTGCTAAATCCTCCTGACAGTCTCTTGCAGTCAAGCAGGGGTTCTATTTTGCCTTTCTAGCAATCCTACAAGCAGCTGTCTCTGAAATGTGTTTTGGTCTTCCAGACCTTCTCTTGACCTTCACTGTTCCTGTTAACTGCCATTTCTTAATTACATTTTGAACTGAGAAAATGGCAGCCTGAAAATGCTTTGCTATCCTCTCATAGCCTTCTCCTGTGTTTTGGGCCTCAATCATTTTTCTTTTCAGAGTGTTCTTTTCAGAATCTAAGGCTGCTGGTTTTTGGGACAAGGATTGAGGAGTCTGGGTATCTATAAAGCTTTGAAATTTGCAATACCTGGCCTTTCCTAACGAGGATTGCGAACAAACCTTAACCACTTTACCTTAACCACTACTCTTTGGAATACTCTGCCCTGGAATATTAGGTCAATTCACAACTTCCCTACCTTTAAACGTGCCTTAAAAACACATCTTTCAGGCAGGCTTATCAAGCTTCCTAAAATGACCTTTCCCCAACTAAACCTCTCCCCCACCAACTCCTCTGACCTGAACTCGATCCTCTAACAGTCACAAACCCGAAGGAGATCGGCCGGCACCACTCCTTTCAGTACAATAATGGCTTGAATCCTACTTATCACAATCAACTACCTTATGTGTCACCGCCAATTCCTCATAGATTGCAAGCTCTTGCGAGCAGGGCCCTCACTCCTAGTGTTTCAGTTGTATATTAGCCAGTTACTTTTGTACATGAACCCTATGATTTTGTAAAGCGCGGAATATGGTGGCGCTATATAAATAAATATTATTATTATTAACCATAACAGGCTATTTAAGGTTTGAAAACGCGGTCAAAGTTATCTAAGCTCTCAAATATCCTTGGCTTCCCATACTTTTGTAAGGTACTCTTTTTCTTTTTTTCACCCTAAATTGTTCAAAACCAAAATAATGCACTGATATTGCTTAAAATGTTTAAAAGTGTGTTTCATCTTTAACTTTATGCCTTTTGGAGATCATTTCATCTTCAATATGCTTAATATTTCACAGTAACAGTGTATGTATGCTTAATATGTCACAGTAACGGTGTATATATATAAATATATATATATATAGAGAGAGGGAGATTTCCCTTTGCATGCATTCACTCTGCTCAATCATTCAATCATTATCAGTCTGACCTCTGTTCAAAATGGGTAAAATCAGACAAAGATGCATAATCATCACTCCAGATATGCTTACACTGCTCTTCCCATGATGTATATAGTGTTGGCACTATGTAGGTCAGCCTGACATTCCTCCTTTAAACCCTTTAAGAAAAAAATATATATTTATCTAATATATAAAGCTGAGTGTGTGTGTGTGTCCGCTAAAGGAATTCACACTGTCGCAGCTACAAACACAAAATTTGGCACACAGGTACATCAGGTGTCCGGGAAGGTTTTAGAATGGGTCTCAGCTCTCCAGGACGTACCGTTCCTGAGATATTCCCAAAAAAATGCATTAGCCAATAGAAGCCTGGTCACATGACCCTTATCAGCCAATAGAAGCTCACAGTCAGTTAGTCTCCACACACATCAGGTTTCCGTAACAACCGGGCCAGTTCACTGCTGTAGGTCTGCTTTAAAGGGGCAGAGCGCTGCGGATGACACTGTTAAAGGGGTTTTCTGGTTACCATAAATATAACTTATGTTTTAGACTAACTCATCATCAATCATTACCTCATATAATGTAAATTTCACATATTTACCATATGAGGCCATCTTCAAAAGAAGGACTTAAAAGCCCCAGGTCCCACTAAGTCACGCCCCTGACTCAGTCAGGCCACGCCCCTTCCACGCCGCATTTGACCGGGATTGAAAAAAATGAAGGTAAAAATCAACTTCTGTCAGCTGCAGGGGAGGGAGGAGGGTGACTTTCTCCCTGCAGCTCATGCTCAGACTGCACAGTGCTGCTGTCTGAGAGTGAGCTGTTCAAACGGACATCTCTGTGTCCATCCAGGCCCTGCGCATGACAGAGGACAGGGAGTCTGAAAGCCAGACTGTCCAGCCTCCCCCAATGTGAAGCCGTGCCACAGGTTCCCATGAAGCCACACCCCTAACCATGAGGCTACGCCCCCTGATTCCGTGAAGACACGGAGGAGAAGCTGTCTAAGCGTAAGCTACTGAAAGGGTGGACATCCCTGTGTCTCTCCAGGCCCTGCACCTGACGGTGGACAGGGAGTCTGAAAGCCAGACTGTCAAGCCTAAAACCGGACATCTGGCCACCCTAGGGGCAGGCTGATGTAGGTTGGCCAGATGTCCGGCTTTAGTCCAGTTTTCTGGCTCCCTGTTCTCCGTCCGGCGCAGTGCCTGGACAGACGCAGGGATATCCACCCTTTCAGTAGCTCACACTCAGACAGCTTCTCCTCCGTGTCTTCACGGAGCCAGGGGGCGTGGCCTCATGTTTAGTGGTGTGGTTTCATGGAAACTGGGGGTGCTGCTTCACGTTTGGGGGCATGGCCGGTGAGGTCTGGCTTTCTGGGGGTGAAGACAGTGGCCACCCTAGCTGCTGTGGAGGTCACAGTTAAATGGGAGGGCGCTGTGGATGTTACTGTTAAGAGGCGGGCTGCTGTGGAGGTCACTGTTAAGGGGGCTGTTACTGTAGAGGTCACTCTCGATATCTTTTAACGACACACACACAAACATTAAATGAAATAAATTAAATATACCTGGGCGAAGCCGGGTCCTTCAGCTAATATATATATATATATATATATATATATATATATATATATATATATATATTCATTCAAGTGTCCTCGCCCTATGATCAATTGTCTACCATAAAGGAAGCTACATAGGGTCAGGAGGATTGAACAGGGCCAAAAATCAACTAAAGTCAACTAAGACTCAATAAGATGTCACATACATTTGTATGAAGAGGATACCACAGCCAGAGGTTTCTACATTAGAGAGGTCTAGTCTGTTGCACACCAGACAGATAGACAGATGGACACAGGAGGACAGGATCCCTTTCATTTCCACATACACTGAAAATAATAATGCCATAAGCAGGATCATCAAAAAGCACTGGCCAGTCTTGAACACTTTGCACCATGTTTTGGACTTTAAAAATCCACCTTTATTCTCATACCATTGCCCAACCAGTTTGAGAGAGAGGCTGGTGAGGACTGAGGTCACATCTTGTCGCATGACTACACAAACCTATTTTGGCACAAGAAAGAAACTGGGGTCATTCCATGCCTCAGTTGTACCTATATGACCAAAGGAGGCAGTTTTAGACATCTCTCTTCTGGTGAGATACTAGACATGGTGGCCCAAGCCACATTAGTCGTTAAAATAAAAAATCCTTATCAACCTAAAGAAATAAAGACACAACACCAATAATTATTTTTGGAAAAATTGTTGGCTGCGATGTTTTTATTAAAGGTAACCTAAAACCAGTAAATAAAAACCAATAAATAAACACCAATAAAGAAATAAATAAATAAATATTAAAACCAATAAATTAATAAATTATACACCATCTTTAAACCATAAATCAGCTGAACCAGTCCACCCAGCATTAGCTGGGCGACAAACTCCCTCTAACAAAAACATTGCGACAAATAAAAGAAAAGGGGATGACAGGGAAATGCTACTTAAACACAAAGAACCTCAATGGAAACACACATTAAACACATTGAAAATGCATGGTCTGAATGTTGATTTCAAACTGGGAAATTTGGACTAAGGTATTCCTTCTCTACACTACCTGAGATGATTCTTATGTTGGTTGTGGTATGTGAGAAGACTAGTGTCAAAGATTTTCTGTTTGGTGGGTCCATCACCTTCTTACCCACTTTGATGAGCTGCCTCACTTTTCACAACTTAATATCTATCTATCTATCTATCTATCTATCTATCTATCTATCTATCTATCTATCATTCTGCCTATCTAGAAGCCAGGCCTAAAAACATCTGAAGGGAGATTTGTTGGGTTAGTTAATGGATGATAATCCTGAAAAGCAATGGGGAGATTAAAAGTTGGATTTCTTTGTATTTCACCTGCATGACCATCACCCCAGACATGCATACACTGCTCTTCCTGTCATCTATATAGTGCTACAATATTCCTGTTTAGTGGCACTCTGCTTCAGGCTGTCATAGGGTTCCCACCCCGTGTCAATGAATTAGAATAATAACAGCCACTTAATTTTGGAATAACAGGTTTCTGCATTAACTGTGTTAACGTTTTCGGCCTATCCAGGCCTTCATCAGACACTTTGCTGCAGTTCTTGTAGAGGAAAAGAAGGATATGGGCGCTGTAGGTAATAAGTTTAAGATGTGGCGCCTTCCTCTTAAACGTATTACCTACAGCTCCCATATCCTTCTTTTCCTCTACAAGAACTGCGGCAAAGTGTCTGATGAAGGCCTGGATAGGCCGATAATGTTAACACGGTTACTGCCGTAAATAAAAAGAAACCTGTTATTCCAAAATTAAGTGGCTGTTATTATTCTAATTCATCTATATAGTGCTGTCAGCAGTTTTGCTCTCAAAGCTGCTAACAGAATTCTTTTAAAGGGGTTCTCCGGGGATTAATAAAATAAAAATACTGTACTTAAACATTACTTTATTATAAATATATTCCCAAATACATTTGTTCAGTAATAATGGCTTGTTTTGTCTAAGGAGTAATCATTAGGAGAAATAAAATGGCCGCTGTCCTATTAGTACACATAAAACCTGTCCTAATCACACAGGAGGACAAGTCACTTCACAAAACTGAGGTAAAGAGCTGCCTCATCCTCCTCTCTGTTCTACTTGTCAGGGATTATGATCCTGAATACAGATAAGATCTTCAGCTGAATCTCTGTAGGAATGGAGTTCATGAGGAGACATGAAGTACAGAGAGAATGTGGCTATGTCCTCCTGTGTGATTAGGACAGGTTTTGTGTGTACTAATAGGGCGGCGGCCATTTTATTTCTTCTAATGATTGCTTCTAGACAAAACGAGTCATTATACCTAATGAAAGGTATTTGGGAATACATTTACAGTAAAGTAATATTTAGGTATTTTGATTTTCATAATTCCTGGAGAACCCATTTAACCCCTTTAAGCAGGAATATGACCGATATTTGAATCATATACACAAGGGCAGACTGGCAACTTAAAGTGGCCCTGGAAAAAATACTGAAAAGTGGCTCCAAGGAGGTCCAAATTGACAGAAGATGGGGTAATACAAGTAGGCAGGGCCATTTGCAACACAGTATGAAACACATCCAGAGGATGGTGATACAATTGAAATTAGGAGGGAACCTGTGGCCACTGGGAGTGTGCATAGAAGAGAATCAGATCTTTATGTACCCCGCTGGCAGCACTAAGGTGGGCTTGGGTGGTCTTGGGTGGTCTTGGGTGGTCTTGGGTGGTCTTGGGTGCCCCCCCCCCCCAGGAATCCACCCACTGGGAAATTTCCTTGTAGGGTCTATGGCCAGTCCACCCCTGCATATTAATATTTGAAAGGAGCAACTTATAACAAATAATTGATATAAAACTGTCCCTTATGCTTTGTGCACGATTAGCCACATTTTAATTTGCTTACAAGATAAAAAGTATTCAAATAATATATAAAATAATCCTTGTGGACTTGCACGAATCGGATTTTGCTCCATTTCATCGGGGCAGAAACCATTGGATATACCAACATTTTAAAACATTGTTTGGCACTTTACTTGTATACAACAAAAAGTGTTAGCTTTCACATACTGTATTATTATCTATCTATCTATCTATCTATCTATCTATCTATCTACCCTGAAGCCATATCTAAAACACCTGCAAAGATTTGTTGGGTTAGTTAATGGATGATAATCCTGACAAGCTCTTGAGTCTTAAATTCCATGCTACATTTATGTAAAGTATGGTGTTCAGTCATAGGTGGACTGTCTGCAGGGTACAATATGCCACAGACAGAACTTCACTTTGAACTCAGACAAAAAGTTACACAAACAACCCACTGGTTTTTGAACATCGGCCCCTGAATCTCTCTGGGATTATCTCTTAAACCACCCGCTGGTGTGAACAAAACATTGGGAGCAATTCCAAAAATAGTTTCAAAAGCTGAAAGGGTTGCACCACATGTGCTTTTTCACCTTGGATGCTCCCTGGGTTCTTTTGACTTGTGACTGCCCTTTAATTTAACCCTTGTCCACTTAACAACATTTCCAAGACATTGCCTTTGTGGAGCACTGGCTGTTCTGTCAGCAGAGAGATGGGTTAATATGTTTTGTTTTCAGAAATGTCTTAGTGTGCTTCTATTAGTCTTTTTTTAAATTTTACCTTTTATTCTCTAGGCAGTGTCCAAAAAAACATGTTTCTGAACATCAAGGATGTTTTGATTCTAGAATATTAATTTAGTCCAGGCTTGAGACACAATCATAGTGCAAGGCAGGAGACTTGAATCAACAAACACCAGGGTGGAAGAATCAGATGTACAATGCATACACATCTCATAGGAGCTGGATGAAAGACCACAACGTTAATGCCTGAAATATTCCTATGATATTGTGATTGGCTCACTATACAGAATTCTGCAAAATATAGAGAATAGCACCTTTTTAGCCTAAAACTGAGGTACACAGTGTCAGGTTATGTTGTAACTTGCTTTTATAGGGAAAAAACAAACTAAAGGAACAAGTAGAAAAACACATGACATGGTTTCAATTAGGGATGAGCGAACTTTTGAAAAGTTTGGTTCGCTTCGCTTCGGCGAACTTTCTTGAATTTCGGATTCGTACGAAACGAACCTAAAACGAACCTTGCTATAACGGCTGAATAATTGCTTCTACAATAATGGGAGTCAGATAGGGTATAGTTTTGTTTACTTGCAGTTGCTATTACAATGAAAAAAGTGGAAAAAATCCAAGTGACTTCAACAATGGCGACGCAAAATATACGCATATTTGAGAATTTACACTAATGCGTACGCTAATGCGAACATTCCCGCACAAATAACGAACATACAGTGTAATGTTGTCAAAGGTGCGCTACTTAACTGAATATGTACGCATTAGCGTACTCATACACTGCGTCTGCGAACATTCCTACTCAAATAACAAACATACAGTGTAGCGTTGTCAATTGTACGCTACTTAACTGAATATGTACGCATTAGCGTACGCATAAACTGCGTCTGCGAACATTCCTACTCAAGTAACGAACATACAGTGTAGCGTTGTCAATTGTACGCTACTTAACTGAATATGTACGCATTAGCGTACATTCTCAATAAATATGCGTATATTTTGTGTCGCCGTTATTTTAACCAGATTCGTTACGAACTTTCTCAAAATTCGGTTCGGTGACGAACCGAACTTTTGGGAAAGTTCGTAACGAATCTGGTTTGTTACGGTTCGGTTCGCTCATCCCTAGTTTCAATACAAAAGAATGAAGAAACATAACAACATTTGCTAAATTATTTACATTTAATTTCTAAAAACATACAGAGAGATAAAAGCTCTGAAAGGGGCTGACACAGTCAATAAATAGAAGGACATGGAACACATTTTGAGAAAATGCAGGTGCAACCTTGTGAGATCAGACAAATGATGGATATTTAGGCTATAATGAGGCCACGATTTAGCATATTTGTCACTGCAATACATGGACCTTGCAGTTTTACTGACCCATACTATTCTCTCATGATCTAAATTCAAGCTCAGTGGGAAGTCTGGGTATTATAGATGCCGTATGGCTGTCTGAAAGCAGTCTTTGGCCATACAATACGTCTAGCACACTTCTGTTAGTTCTTAATCTCAAGAATCTTTGGCTTTTTGCTCAAAAATCAAGTAACACACTACACTATTTTATCCAGAAAAAAAAAAAATAAAAAGAAAAGAAGATGGATCCATTGTGGATTAGTAGGATCCAGAAGGATCATTTAGAAATGGAGCATCTGTCATATCTGTCACGACTCCTGTAAAAATGTCTCAATGTATGCAATCTGAACCAATCCTAATAATTACAAATATCATTGCAAAGATGAAATGAACGTACTTAAATAATACAAATAAATATATTATATACTGTATATTGTAGGCTCCCCTAATTTGTGAGGAGGTGCCTCCATAGACCAGGCGTATTTTTCCAGTAGATCCCACAGATGCTTAATCAGATTTCTATCTAGGGTATTTGGAGGCAAGGTCAACACTAGTGTTGAGAGAACTTCTGTTTTCAAGTTCGACGTACAAGGTTCGGGTTATCTAAGAATTCTGCTATGGATTCCGATACCCCAGACCATAGTTATGGTCCATGGTAGCAGAATCCATAACTGAATTCTTAGATAACCCGAACCCAAACCTTGTAGGCCGAACTTGAAAACATAAGTTTGCTCATCCTTCAACCCTTTGTCACATCCCTTTTTTTACCAGATAATCAAGGCTATTCACTTCACATGTCTGGTTTTAATGTTAGGGCTGATCTGGATATAATTTATATAGACTAGAAACTAATTCCCCAGGATTATGTGAATAATCTAGTCTGTTTTACATTTTTATATATTTATATTTGTGTATATATTTGTACACCCACTGACAGATTATCAGAAAGATGCTTTTAAGAAGCTGAGCAGGTTCTGAGATTATAATAAATTCCCATATGATAATCTTCCTAAGGATGCAATTCAGCATGGTCAGGTCTGTTGTGGCAAACATCCCATCTTTCCTAGTGGCTGGGTCAAGGGAAGTAGACATGCCCTAGAGCTCGCTCACATGGAGCCTTTGTGGACACATGAGTTAAGTGACTGGACCATTGGAGGGTATTGGGATTAAATAGGAGAGCAGGGCAGGTTCATTGTCACAGCCTGCATTTCAGTAGAGAAGAAAGCTGAGTTCTAATGGAAGGCAAGGCCTTTGTCATGTGTTAAAGAAGCCCCAATGGAAGTTAAGTACTGGGGTTAAGTTAAACAATTAAGCCAGATTCAGGATCCCCCTAACTAACTGTACTATGTGCTTATAAAGTAACTCCTCTTTGTCTGCTAAAATATGTTGCTAGCATCAACTGCACTGTGGACTCTTAAAACTGATACACCAATGACTAGTAGAATAGGCACCAAGCGGTACATTGCCAACTCACGCCCAGTGCTGTCTTGCCATGACAGTTAATGGTGCCTTGTGCAGACCCATGGAAGTATGGTAGGAATAGAAGGGTGGCCACTTGGGGATTTCAAGCTGCACAAAAACGAAAGAGGTGAGGGCTGGTATAGCTGGAAACTGTACTACCTCACTGTTTCAGTGTAAAACTACCAATAGCGAGGTAATGCTGGGCCTTGCATGTTCCACTGTATAATTATACATTTCTAGCTTTTCTATAATAAACATTTTTAATTATAAAAATTAAATAAACAACTTCTCTCCTTTCCCCTGCAGCTCCTCTTCGAGCTCCTAACTACAAAATTAGTAGGAGAACAGATGATGAAGAAGGGCAACACCAGCAATTTATTCATACAAGCAGAAGAAGGGCTTAATGTTTACAGGAGTTCTCCGAGACAAGGAACCCATGGTCAAGGGTTGTGCATGGTGCCAAAGGAAAAGAAAACAACTCACTTGTCACAAGCGCTCCATCTTTGCTGGATCAGAAGTTTGACATGCTGTCTTCATGCACCTCCCTGCTGTTGACCTCAAAGTGGCCTCAGAGATGACCTCTGCAGGAATGGCATGTGATCAAGGTCACCACTGAGGCGATTTATTGTCCAGCAGTAGTGACATGCATGTAGACAGCCTGCCGCAATTTGGGTCCAGTGGGAACCAGAAACAATGGATACAGAAGTTCAGTAATGGGATTAGGCTACCCTTCACCTGCCGGATCCTTGCTGCCTCAGGTGCACGTGTGGGGCCGGAACCAGCAGCTCCAGACACCACAGGAGGAGGAGGATAGCGAGCACAATGGAAGCGAAGGGAAGATTTCCCACAATGCCCCCTGCTGGAGGGAGGAGGGAGCTGTGGGAAAAGTGCAAGGTGACGGATCCGTCATGAACTCCATTGAAAGTCAATGAAGGACGGATCCGTTCACTATTGTCTCACACCGAACGGATCTGTCCCCATTGACTTGCATTGGGGGTCATTCCGGATCGCTCTTGGTGCGGATGCCCAGACCGGAGAGCAAACCGCAGCATGTTGCGGTTTGCTCTCCGGTCTGGGGACTGAAGAGAACTGAACAGAATGCATTTAGGAGCATTCCGTTCTCTTCAGTTCAGTTTTATCCCCATTGACAATGAATGGGGACAAAACTGAAGCGTTTTATTCCGGTATTGAGCCCCTATGACGGAGCTCAATACTGGAATTTGTAAACACTAGTGTGAAAGTACCCTTATAGAGCTTTTGACAGGTGAGTCTTTTTTAACTTTGGCACCATGCCTGACCCTTTAACTTGGGTTCCTGGTCTTGGGAAACCCCTTTAACTAGAAGTAAACATGTTTGCACAGAAAGGTGGTGCTGACTAGATATGGAGTGGAAGGGTAGCAGTGGGAAAGGGAGGTAATGTTTGACAACAACCAAGGCATATGGTCTCCTTAATCAACAACTGGTTACACTGTACCAAAAGCAGTGGTATCTGGATTTGAATCAGACTAGGGCAACATCTGTATGAAGTTTGTGTGATTTCCTTTATATACTCTGCTTTCTTGCCATATTAATTTTGCTTCCTGTAAAAATCCAGTGTGTGGGAGTGAGAGAGAAAAACTAGAATGTGACCTATACTAATGTGATTGTATTTTATGTACATTGCTGCAGATTATGGAAGCACTATACATGTAACAAGACATAAATGAATGACGGTGTAGTTGTAGTTTAACAGGGTGCAGGCCTGTAGAGGCTCAAACATAAAGCAGTTCATTAAAATACTGATCAACAAATAAAATGTTTTGGTCAAAATGTTTAAGATATACAAATCTTTCCAAAATACTTATTTATAGTTTATGTTTCATTCCTGATTTTGGCTTCCAAATACTGATGTAAAACACTGACCAAAATACTGCCGTGTGAAAGTGCCCTAAGGCGAGGTTCACACCAAGTTTGGACAGAAAAAGTTGGCAGCAGAAGTTTGAAAGAAATGACGTGTATTGTCAAAAAAGTCTCCAAACATGAACATTGTTGGCAAAAAAAGTATACAGCTGGCATCCGTTAAACAGGTCAGTGTTACAGGGGCATTGAACATTATTTTGACTTTTTTTTTCAGACATCCGAATGTATACTGAACAAATAAGGACACACTTTTGGCATGCATCTGCCCTATAGAGGTCTATATATAGTATAGTATACTGTATAATATATAATATATATTATACAGCCAAGTGTTTTATTTTGACTCTGTTTTGTACATGGAAATAATAGGGGACTCAAGAGGGGAATGAGGGTTATGGTGTCTATACACATTAGAGCAAATCTGGGGACTGGTCGACTTTTTTGTGTATGGCTGTACCAACTCTCTACCAATGACAGATATCAAGGGAGAGAAAGGTGAAATGTGTTTGAGGGAGTCAGGAAGAAAAGTAGTCAGCTTAATGCTTGGCCGACAGCTATAGATAAATAGGATGTGCACCTTTAGAGTAACAATATAGCTTCAGATGCAGTATGGAAACTGGGCTGCCTTGTTATCTCTCCATTTTTAGAATAAAAAGTGTTGCTCTTACCAGGAAATGTCATATGTTTATGGAGATTTGCAAATTACATGATGTAATATAACATTTTAAACGTTTACAAAATCATTTCTTTTTGAATTAAAGACAAATGACTTGGGCTGAAATAGAAGAGGAAGGGAGGACAGAAGAAATTAAAGAAAAGGTAAGCAGCTTTTAATATAAAAGCGTACCCTTTGTTTCAGATGATTTTTCAGAATATACAGTCTATATTAACCCATCTAAATAGATAGGACCCTTTCACAAAAAGCAATCAAATGACACGACAAAGGAAATATATGGTCCACTGTAAAATATCCCCTTATTAAAGAAATATAATAGTTACCACGATCAGTCAAAAGTATACAAAAATGTAGCAAAAGGCCAAAAACCTCAATTACAGACGACAGCCCTGGCCATGCACTAATAAAAAGATAATGCACAAATATACCCAAAAAATCCACAGTTGACAAGTTATAACATATCAAGTGAATCTATATAGTGAATCCTGCATTGGAATGAGACAGAAATCATAGTAGAACCTGCAGCAGTGTCTCTGTGTGTCTGTATCTCTGTTTCCCTCCAGCAGCTCACTCCTTTTCCCACCTTTCCTCTCCATAGACTTCTATAGTCAACTTGTAACGTGATCCCTTAGTGAATTAATACTCTTTCTCATCTCTCAATATGGATTTTACTTGTGAATTGAGGGTGAATGATCTGTTCAAGAGACGAGGAGGGAGAAGAAGGGGATTATAAGAGTAGAAACATGAATTATTCTCTGATAAGATATATTACAAAGTTTTGTATGTGCACTTGTAAAATTGATTTAACCCCTTAAAGGGTTTATCAGAGATATTGATATTGATGACCTATTCTCAGGATAGGTAGATTGATGGTGGTACTTTCACCAATCAGCTGTTAAAAGAGGCAGCTGCACAACCCTGCAGATAAGCTGCTCTTCAATAGATCCAGCACTAGAAGTCTGGGCCACTTTATACAGCTCCATTCATTGTGTAGTGGATGGAGGGGAGTTGGTTACTACAGAGCTGCTCCCATTTACTTCAATGAAATATGAGCAGCGCTGCAGTAACTAGCTCTATCTACCAGAGACAATGGATGGAACTATGTAGTTTCGGTGCTGACTTCTGGAACTGGAGCTACACCAGAACAATTAATAGCCGGTGGTGCAGGAGTTGTACCCCAATCATCAGGTATTGATGGTCTATCATGAGGATAGGCCATCAATATAAAAGTACCAGATACCCCAGGCTGCAGTGTTTTTTTTTTCGTTATGTTTTTCACCTCCACATTGCAAGCCATCATTTTTTTATTTTTCTGTCAGCATAGTCATTATTTCTTGTTTATTGTAGAATGAGTTGTATTTTTTAATTGCACCATTTTGGGCTGCCTCTATTGTACTGTATAAGTTTTCAAAATTTGTTGGCGTTTGTTGGTCGACTGTGAAAAAACAATGCAATTCCACCATTGTTTTTAGGGTTTTGTTTTCACATTGTTTACTGGATGGTAAAAATGACATGTGTACTCAAATCTATGGGTCAGTGTGATTATGAGAAACCAAATTGATATGGATTTTGCTATGTTGTGCTACTTTTAACATTTTACAAAAAATCTTGCTTTGTGTCACCATATTCAGAGACCCATAACTTTATTTTTCTGCCAATGGAGCTCTGTGACAGCTCATTTTATGAGAGGCACACTGTAGTTTTAGTTGATACCATTTTGGGACACATGCAACTTTTTGAATTCCCCTTAGCCCTCATGCACACAACCCTATTTTTTGTCCGCATCTGATCTGTATTTTTTGCGGATCGGATGCGGACCCATTTATTTCTATGGGGCTGCAAATTATGCGGACAGCACACCATGTCTGCAGCCCCACAAAAAGATAGAACATGTCTACAAAAATGCCGGAAGTACAGAAAGGGAAAGTATGGGGCACACACGATTGGTATCTGTGTTTTGTGGATCCACAGTTTGATAACTATAAAACAGGTATGGTCATGTGCATGAGGTGACTTGGACCTATGATCGTCTGATCGCTTGTTCCATATACTGTAATACTTCTGGATTACAGTGTATAGGGATTTTCTGCCGACCAAACTCTGTGAGGGCTGATTGTTTGGAAGGCACACTGTAGTTTTTATTGACACCATTTTGGGACACATTTATAATTACTCACATCTATAGCGCTGACATATTCTACAGAGCTTTACAGACATTATCATTCCTTACAGTCCCCAACAGAGCTCATAATCTTAATTCCTTATCAGTATGTCTTTGGAGTTTGTTAGGAAACTGTACTACCCAGAAGAAACCCACACAAACACAAACTCCATGTAGATGTTGTCCTTGGTCAGATTCAAACCCAGGACCCCAGAGCTTCAAGGTACCAGTGCTTCCCACCGTGCTGCAACTTTTTGATAATTCCTTAGGTTACCTGAACATGTGATTGTTTTATCGCTTGTACTATATAATGTAATATTTATGAATTACAGTGTATAGGGATTTTCAGGCACTCTGCCAACATCAGGCTGTAATAGGGGCCAGAACATGGAATGCCTGAGGGCTTACAGAAGGCCCCTGGCTGCCATGACACTGACACAGCTAGCACCGGCTAATGAAGATGGGGGCCCAGCTCTTGCACCATCACAGCGCAATGCTATTATGGCACTGATCATTAACTCAATATACTTATAAACGGTACAGTGCTGAGTGAGAAGGGGTTAGTAGATGAATGTACAGTGCCTATTAATGAATTATTATTGTGGTTTGCTTTATTTGGACAACTGAGAACTGGAAAATTCCCCAAACTAATTATGTATTTATTTAAGTTATTTAATAAGCATCAATTTTTACCACATTGCATATATATATTTCTATATGCCTCAGATAATATAAAAGATAACAAAACTTAGTTATTAATATATTCGCTTAGGTATAGAAGGCATTCCCAAAAATGCCACTCAACATACTTCATAGATAAAGATGTTTGAACTTATATATATAAACTTTCACTGCAATATCAAATGCATATACTTGTTATGAAATTCTATGAAACAGATGGCAAGTGTTTGTTTTACTCCCCATTATTGTCCTTAGCTCCAGGTAGTGTTTCTACAGCATCGAGCATTGAGTAATGGGCCACCGCTCAGAGTTTCTGCTCTGGTTATCAGTTTGGAAGGGAAGCATAAAACACTTAGGTTGAAATTACTTAATATGTCTTGTCACTGGAATATCAATAATAAATTATGCATAAACTGAAAGCAGAGATGTGCAAATAATGAAAGATATGCTTTGCCTTGGATCCACCACATTAAGCAGTGTAATTATGAATCTATTATGAATGGAAAATATGAGAAGAGGCAGCAGAGGGCTCTTGTGTAGGTGTAAGATCTTGACCTAGGTATGCTGGTGAATCTTTTGCGTTGTTCGTTGTTCATATGCCTGTTTTAAATCTTTCTACTGGAATATATCAGCCAAGGAATTGACCATAACTTGTCTGTAATGCTTTTTGTATTTCAGCTAAAGACTTTTAAATGTAATTGCATTGCTTATTTTATTTTGATGCTATATGTGCAGGACCTGAGTTCATATGACCATTCTGTGCAGGTCTTCAAGTCTGTAAGAATTCATTGTTCTGTGAGGACAGTGTTATAAATGACATACTGTGCCAGTCTGATTGGTGGTTCTACATCATGATATGCAAAGTCGAAACCAGATCCTATTTGAATGGAGACAGCGAAATGTGTCTCAAGGTAAAATCTCTGACAAGAGGTAGCTTAGTAGTTCAGAACCTATTCTAAGAGAGCTTATAAAATAAATTAATAAATGTAAGTGTCTCTAGAGCCAAGGGCTATTTTGTGTATACCTGTGGTGGAGAAAAGTTCCTCCTGCTGCTAGATGGATCCTAGCACTAACATAGCTGTAAAAGGAGAGCTGCATTGTTAGCAACTCTAAAGGAAGATCCTATCAAAGTAATATTGAGCAGAAGCAGAGAGGATCTGGAGCCATTGTGAAAGAAAGACAAGAAGCCAATGAGTCCTGGCTTGCCTGGAGAAGCGGATCTAAGTAAAATTTAACAGAGAAAAGTGTGACTGCCCCAACTTACCCAGAGGAGGCTTAAACCTTCTCCTGATGCCCTGGTCTGTGCCCCCTGACAGAGATTTAGAGACAGATGTAATTGCCATAAGGAGGATACTGATAGAGGTTATTAGAGATAGAGGTCGTTATTTATTGAAAGTTCCCCAACTGTTCTGGTTTATTTCACAAGAGCAGTATGCAGGCCCTATGCTCTAACACCCACTATGAACTATAAAATAATTACTTTAGTCATCTACATGCAATCTAATAGGCAGTAACACGCTGCTTTTAATGTGGAAGTGGCCAGCACACTTACTAGGTTCCAGTGCGAAGAAGGTGGGTATAACACAGATAGGACAAAGCTGATATACTGTGAAAACCTGGAAGAGAGTTTAGGTGTCCTTACACTTTAAACACTTGTAGTTTGACGGTCGAACAATCATTTAAAGTACAATCATCTGATGAAAGATCGTTTTGCAGACACAGCCATACAAATTTTGGTTCATATTGGCCGATAAAGTCATTTAAACTGGCTAAACAAGTTCAATGACACTTGGAGATGGAAGAGCCATCTTTCTAGGAATGTCCTTTCAGGCAATCTAATAACCATGTATAACTATCTCTCCCATGAATTATTTATATACAGGACTGTGACCATGACAAGGGGACATCCTCTGCGTATAGAGGAAAGAAGGTTTCTTTATCAACATAGAAGAGGGTTCTTTAGGGTAAGAGCAGTGAGACTATAGAACTCTCTTACTGAGGAGGTGGTGATGGTGAACTCACTAAAAGAGTTCAAGAGGGGCCTGGATGTATTTCTGTAGTGTAATAATCCTGGTGATTAGCTGTTTGGCCGTAGTATTTAGTTAAGTGCTTAACCTGTGACGTTGTATCAATTTGTTACCTGGCCTTTATGAAGCTCCGTGCCATTTACGTGAGAAGGACGGAGCTGCAATTTCAAGCACAGCCGGTATATAATGTATAGCACTGTGTTTTGCTTTTGGGTGAAAAGGGGTTTGACGCCCACTGATTTCATATTGATGACTGACCCTGATGATAGGTCGTCAATATATATTTTTAAATTATATATAGTTATTATTATTCCACACATATTCAATTTTCAGCAGTACCATAACATTACCATTATAACAATCAGCCACAACCCTCGAGATTGCAGGGGAAAGAAAAAAAAATATCCATTTGATGTTCCCAATGATGTAGCATTGGTGGGTATGCAGCTTTCTAATATTTTAATATATATCTACAGGCTAATAACAACCCCCTCAGGACCTATTAGCCCTAAGGTCATCAATATTTAACTCCCAAAAAAGTTTTATCATCTTAGAAACGCCAAAGCAACACCAGCTTAGTGTGACTATTTGAGTACATGCCATTCGTACTTAGCATAAGACTTATTGAGCCTTTTGTTGTGGAATATACCTTTTGGATAGGCTTTAATGAATAATGATAATTATCTTGATCTTGTTCAAGAATCATAGAATTTTACACTTAGTATCTGGTGCCAGGCTTGAGCACAAAAGGCATCAGTGTGCGGAAAACAGAAAGACCCATCACTTACCAAACAATAATAAAGAAAAGTTAACAGAAATGTAATATAATACATCAAAGGAACACTTGAGGCAATTAAGTAAGTAACACAACCATAGCTATTTATAAGGATTTACTTTGTAAAGCTGTGACTACGTTTACAAAGAATGTAAAATATTAAATTAATAAGTCTTATGGTAAATTAACATGTATAGACATTAGTGTAGTGAAAATAACAAGCAGCAACAATGCAAAATGAACAATGTGTAAGGAACAGAGATGATCAGCTAGAATCTAGTTATCTTTCAATTTGTCTATAAGAGCTGTAAGAGTAAGAAAGTTATAGGCCAATGACAATTTCAGCAAAGATAGGAAAAGACTTTTCACTTTGGACTGGGAGAAATTGTGTCCAAGTGGTAGATATACAGTAAGTGGATTTCCCAAAATTGACTTCTTGTTCCATTCGGTTGAATCAACATCAAATTTGATTCAGGTCTGTAAGACAGATTAAGTTGCAAATGAAGTGTGCACCAGTAGAGATGTATATGAGATGTATACATGTCTTCAACGGTATAACATATTAATTGATTACACTGCATGCTGCATGCAGCGAGCTAAAAAATTAGCATAAATTTTATTTAATACATCCACTACTATGTAATTGGTAATTTGTAACCATAGTTCTTGTACGAGTATTACCCTAAGCATTTTATAAGATGTAAGATGAGCACTAGGCTACCTTGACACTTACAGTGTTTGCAGTAACATATGGTGCATGCCCGGTATAAGTGTCATATGTGTCCACAGGCTTCCATTCCTCCAATGGAGACAAAACAGGGTCTTTTTTACCTCTGTTGGCATGGTATACATCAGCATACTGTTTTTCTTTTTTTTTTTTTTTTTGCTGTCTGTGCTATTCCATAGTGAGGCATCCAGAAAAAACCTATACCGTATGATATATGTGTTTATAACATGGGAGCCTATGTATGACAGATGCCTCTGTATGTGCAGTAGCCTAGACCTGGGGGTATATGCAAATGTTATGTATTTTATTGGTTGGCAGGGACAGCGTTAACCACCCTGTTCCTCCCATCTTGGTAGGAGTGGGTTGGTCCTGCTTCCTGCCAGGAGGGGAAGTTCTCGCTAGTATGGTGAGGAGGAAGGAAGGACATCCATTTGCTCCTACTCCAAGAGTCTTAGGGACCAGCTTTAGATCCAATTCTTCTATGAGACTACTACTTCAGAGAGACTAAAAAAACACCAGGACACTAGGAAAGCTACAGTGTGATATAGTCAGCAGAGTGACCAGCAAGCCACAGCTCTACAGGCCCTGCTGCAGGTGTCTGTCTACAGTTCAGACACCCATCACCAAAATAACATCCTGATCAGACCAACTCAAAGCCTCCATTACATAATGGATACCTTTAACCATAGGTGCCAACTTACACCTATTAGCCAGAAGTTCAAGGGAGGGTCATCAGCAACATAGTATTCCAATGTTACCAGTAAACTGACACTTTGTCAGCCACAATACCTCATCATCTGGGGAAAGAAATTGATCATTGTACTAACTACTACTGGATGTACTGCAATTTATATTTTCAACTGAGTAAAGAGACTTTGAATCACCTTTCCACTGCACTGATCTCTAGGGAGCATTGGCCTGAAGGAGTACATCATGATACAACATCTCATCAGGGCCACTACCACTCACATCCTCTGCATCGGCCACTCAGAGGGGCGCTGCATATTCTTATACAGTGACATCCATTAGAGGTATACATTGGACGTTTTTGTCAGGAAAGTTTCTTGACAGAAACCCCCAGCCAGACAATCCAAGACATTGTGTGAAAAGACTGGCTTCAAGCAGAGTATCATTAAAGGGGTATTCCGGTTACCATAAATATAGCTTATGTTTTAGACTAATCCATCATCAATAATTACCTACTATGATGTCAATTTCACATATTTACCGTTCAGTAGTTATAAAAGTAGTTTTCTTCCTCTGCTACCTACTGTGTTTCTCATAAGTTACCATGGCATCAACCTGTAGTTCTGAGCCTTTGTTAGGTCAAGCATGTTCAGTGTGTTGCTATCACTTCTCTAGTGTTAGTGTACTGCTGATTAATGAGTAGAGGGGGCGTGACTGGACCAGAATATCAGGCAGCCAATCAGTAATCAACACTTATGAACAAGCACAGACTCACAGCAGGAAAGCTAAGGATTGTGGGGAATGTAGTTTTGTGAGGGAAGATCAGGAGCCATGATTCTCCGTGTGTTGCAGGCTCACACAGGAGCTAGACAAATGGATTGCAAGGTAAAATGAAACTCTGGTTATATGTATAGGTATGGGTTCTGGTTGGGTCACAACTTGCAGCCTTAATGCAGTTTTTCAAAAATTAAGTTCCTTTACCGGAATACCCCTTTAAGTTTTTTCAGTAACTGAAATTTGTCTAATCCACGAAACCCCTTACTTTTGATCCATTTTTCAAAGAAGGTTAATTTGGAGCACTAATAACATTGCACAATTCTCTGTATTCTGCATGAGATTTATTGACCGCTTGCCCTCATGCCAAGAACTTTTTATGAAAATGAACTCTGTCTTTGGCACAACCAGTGTAAAGGTGGGTTCACACATAGGTTTTTGTGACCGTTTTTTGAGCCAAAGCCAGAAGTGCCAGTGTGGCTCAATAAAACTGCCATAAAAACCAATGTGTGAACCCACCCCTAAGTAGTAGGTCTTGCTGCTACTTCTAGGGGACAGCTGACCCAATTCCAAATAATGTCAGAGTAGTGGAACTCCAGCTGGGAAAACGCTGGTGTAATATAATGGCAATTTAATTATCTGCTGTGAATAAAAAGAATGTTCATTTTGAATATCTGAGAATCATTATTTGCCCTACCTCTGTTTTGTCACATACTGTATGCCACAGAAATGCGTTGTCACAGCAAATGTCACTCTAGTGACGTCTAGACAGTGCGTGACTCAGTCTTACAAGAGAATAAGCAAAAATATGTCATTCAAATGGGCTTGCACTGTACCGTTGTGGGAATGTCTTGTTGGCTGGTCTAGATCCAAATATATACATAAAATCATTTTTCTTTTTCAGTTTATTGAGCAGCTTCAATCTGGTGCTCTGCTATACGGTTTTATTTCCTTCACTGTGACAAAGGAAGGTCTACATTATGTCGATCTACTGTAATTCTTCCCTTTATGCTGTGCTCTCTTCATACAAAGGGCAGCATTAACAATAGTCAGCAATAGCCTCCGTGTTTACTTTGATCTGTAAGTAAATCCATTGTAGATGGCCAGTAGTGATGTCATTCCACCAAACACATAAAACATTTCTCAGCATTGTTCCCACAGTAGAAACATTCACTCGCTATAGTTACAAAGGACGGCAATTTATTTCATTACTAATACGTTCAATAAAGAGGGAATTGTTTTCTCATCTCCCCTAATAATAATGGAAATACAACCGTTACAGAGTGAAGTGGTTGATCTTCACCTGGTTTCAGGAATGCCTTCCTTGAAATTACTTCTTAATAAGTTTGTGAAGGTTAAGTGGTTTCCATTCTTTAAGTGATGTGGTTACAACTATTTACAACCCTGACGATAGCTGCTTCAATTACAAAGTTACCTGCCTTTCAAAGAATATTTATGCTGGAGCTAGTACAAGGCTCTGGAGTCCCACAGTGCAGAGACAGTGGTTGGAAGGATGTAGCTAGTTGCATCAGTATACATACAACATGTTTAAAAATTTTCTTTTACTTTCGAATGGAATGTCTTGAAGATTTAATTTCCTTTTATTTAATTAGATTCAAATCTGTAGAAAAGCGATTATGGGGGTCACTTATTAAGACCAGGTATAGAAAATTATATGGGAAATGGGCCTGTCCCCTTCCCCGCCACGCCCCCTTTTTTAGACCTGGCGTGAGCAGGGTAAAGTTGCAGATTGTGGCACAAATAACATTTATATCTGAACCAGAAATATGCAAAAAATAGACACATTGCTGGTAGTAAATGAATATACAATAGTGTTGTTAGAAACAGTGGCACATTCTTTTTTGGATGCAGCAGCAGCATAGTGTGAATGTGGAAAGGGTAAGTAATGTAGGGGTAATAGTGGCAGCAATAGTAGTAGCAGCAGTAGTAACACGGCATGGAACAGATAAGGCAGGTACTGTGCAGCTGCGTAGGGCTAGTAGAAGTATTGGCAAAGCTGTAAATGTGTGGCTGTGTAGGGATAAGGGTAATGACAGTAGGCAGAGCAGTAACTTGCAGCAGTAGCAGGCATACAGTATGGAACATGATGACAGGCAGACAGTGGCAGTGCGACCAGCGATAAATAGACACTGTCAGCAGTAGCAGATCTATTCATCAGCCTCGGTTGCAGGTGTGTGAAAATCCTCACGGATCCATGCCCCATTCATTTTGACAAATGTAATGTTTGTGTGACGCCACCTGCCATTCTAAAAACCTTCTCTATGATGACACTGAAGACTGGACAAGACAGTACCACGAGAGCAATCTGGGCCAGTTCTGGTCACTGTTCCAGTCTGCCTACCCAGAAATCCATGAGGTCAGGGAACATGGTATGTGCCAGACAAAGAACAAAGTTCAGTTAGGACTGAACCCTGTTGTTCAGGCGGTAGGTATTCATTTGCTGATTTGAGTCATCCTGGTGTGGCACATGAAAAAACTGCTCCATAATGTTCATGATACTGAATTAGCTGTTGCTGGCAGGGCTGTGGAGTCGGTAAGCCAAAGCCCTGACTCCAACTCCGACTCCTCATTTTCCTCTAATTCCGACTCCAACTCCCGACTCCGACTCCCTCATACATGGCGCGTGTTTAAGTGATAACTTTAAACAAACTTTGCATAAATCAATAGTACAGATATGTCATGACAAAAAAAGTTTGTAATATATGTTTTACTAGATATCTTTACTCTGAACTTTCATTATCAGGTACAGCTCACAAAGGGCCTGATGTATGAAAACGGTCTAGGTCAACCAATCAGAGTTCCCTTTCATTTATCCAGAGCACTATATGAAATGAAAGGGGAGCTCTAATTGGTTTCTATGGGCAACAAAGAAACTTCTACACCTAGACAATTTACATACATAAGGCCCTAGGTGTTTTACATCAGAGGAAAAGCAAACTAAAACATAAAGCATATAGAGAGAACATGCATTGGACAATTGATTTATGCACAATTTATTGAAAGTTTAGATATAATAAGAAGTACTTGCCTTAAAGGGGTTTTCTCAGTACATTGATTCGCTGGCTGCAGATTGCACTCACTCTGTCTCCTCAGGCAGTGGGTGGGTCTCCAGTAGTTATTAGCATATATTAACTTACTCTGACAGAGCAGGAGATTGTGATCTGTAACACAATTACAGGTAAAGTCATGCTTCTCAGTCCTCACAACATTTCTACCTTTTGCTTACTGCAGGTAATCACTCAGAGCTCAGTCCCATCATTCTTCACTGCTCTCAGCCAATCAGATAACAGTATTTCTGGTCTGCAGGTTACCATAAAACCTGTGTACAGTGAGAGACCTGCTGAACTGTCTATAGTTCATGACTAAAGTAAAATCTACCGACCACTGTATTTAGAAAATGTCCTCTTTTAAATGTCCCTTTATGATGAAAGCTAATCTTTGTAACTAGTGAGAAAACCCCTTTAATCCAGTTTTCTCTAGTAGATCTGAGATGAGTGCAGCCATTCCTTCCCAATGCCTTTTTCCTCTGATCTGTAGCAGAAGAGCTTCACTTCTGAGAATCTACATAAAGGGTAGCACAGTCATCTCAACTGAAATACTACATTCTTAGTTCAGGAATAGAACAGACATTTATAGGACATTTCATCATTTTCCCAAATTCTTATGAAAATATATTCAGCACATACGTCCATTTTATACCGACTCCAACTCCGACTCCACCAAAATGGACCCCGACTCCACAGCCCTGGTTGCTGGTGCGGCTTCTGATACTCTTAGTCAATTGCTTCATAGTAACAATATGCCTGCCAGTACATAAGCAAGCAAGAATACAGTTCGCCATGCTCGCCAGTGTACCCCAGGGCCCAGTTCTTTCTGTCTCAGCCCCCCACTGTGATGACTGGTCATCATGGCCAGTGTCATCATTATCAGCTTCCCCCTCTTCTTCTTTCAGTGGGAGCTCTTCATCTTCCTCCTCCACTTACTTCTCCTTGGGGCTGTGCCCTTATAGGTCCCTAACAGCTATAAGGCATTCAGCAAGATGCAGAAGCTGTTCTTCTTCCACCATCCCTTTTTCCATCAGCGTGAGCGATTGCGCTAATATAAATATCAGGGGGATGACATTGTTAATGCTGCAGTTGTCCCTAAGGACAAATCTGGTGGCCTCTTTGAAGGGCCTGATTATGCAAAACGCATCCTTGTTGAGCAGCCACTGCCTAACCCCAAAATAACACTATGCTGTGGTGGTCTTGTCCATAATCATTCACCGCTTTTTGCTGCTCATACAGACACTCCAGCATTTACAAGGAATTCCAGCAACTTGGAAAATCACAGATCAAGCAGTGCAATGGGAGACCATTTTATTGCTTGAAGTCTAAAAGGGCGTTCTTAGCCACATACCAATGGCTGAATGCATGAACATGGCCAGTAACTTCTGCAAGCCATGATTTTTTTGTAAAAGTAACACACATGTGTTAATACAAATGCAGTGCAGGCATGATATTCCTACCACTGTTACTGACCAACTTGTAACAAGTAGACACATACACAGCATATACATATACACACAAACACCAACATTCATTATTTTTCACTAAGCAGATTCCAATGTACAGAATGTGTGTCAGGTGATACACAGAAATTTTAACATATGCCATCCATTTACATATGACCTCCAAATTCACTAACAAATGCACAAGTAGTCATATGACTGCTTTATCAATCCCCAAAGTGTGTTCAGACACAAACTAAATACAGATGACTGAAATAAATACAGACCCCGAACCAGGCCATAGTCCAGGTTTAACAAACTATTTATTTAACAATTTCTTTTCTGGAAAACGGAAACAAAAATCATGGATAGCCCAAAATATTTTTTGCAAACACTCTGACCCTTTAAAGAACTCAGCCCCACATCACACCATCAGTATAATGCCCTTGAATCCCAAGGATCCCAAAATTAAAAAGGATGTTCAGTATTTATTTTTTTTAAAAACTGACAGAACCATGTAAAATAAAATCCTTTAATTAAAACTTCTTGCAGTGGCTGGGTTTGTTGTGGTCTCAATACTGTTGAGATGTCACCATGTGTTGATGCTCTACTGAAGGGATGGTAAGGCGTGGTGCACCCCAATGGGAAATAAGTGCAGAGAGCCAAGGTTTGCTATAAACCAGTGTGCTTTATACCGAAAGAACTCAAGTGCAAAACAATGCAGGCAAGGTACTGAGCTTGCTTGTCCAGTATCTTCCCTGGTAGAAGACGTTTTTGTGCTGGGGAAATGCCTGAGTTAGCTATCCCTTTCTCTCAGAAGGCTGGCTCCCTGGTCAAAGGCTGGTGGCCCTGGGCCTGTGGTAGTGTATCCTCATCTCAGTGTCTTCTTCTGTTCACCCATTAACGCTGTGAAGCACAGTCTAAACAGAAACATTGTTACAATTTCTATCTATCATAGACTTGTATACAGCTTCAATGCAAGTCAACAGAGCTAAACCAGACAGTCGGATGGTGAGTGTATCTGTTTTATCCCTCCAAAACTTTGCATAGGTAGAGTCAAAGTCTCTCAATATTAGTTGGCTGTGCTTTAATGCTTTCCACAGTGCAGTGCATCTATAATGTAATAGTGCAAATTAACATCATATATTACAATAAACTTAAAAATGTAGTTCAACAACATCTTGAAGCAGTATGAGTGCAAACAAAAAACATAAATGGCAGTGAAGATTAATACTTCAAAGTTTAATAAAGTAGGAAGTTGATGGCTTTGCACAGTAGCAATAAAGGCAAATGTCCATAGTTCAAAGTACTGTTGCTCTATGGTAATATATATATATATATATATATATATATATATATATATATATATATACAGTATATATATATATATATATATATATATATATATATATACAGTGGAGGAAATAAGTATTTGATCCCCCACTGACTTTTAAAATTTTAATAGTAAAAAATAAATGAAACGTCTCATAATTTTATGCCAGCTTTATTTTAACAGTGTCACATAGAATATCAAAAGAAAAATGGAGAAAATTACAAGAAATGAGAAATAAAAAATAATTTTCATTTCTTTGAGGGAAGTAAGTATTTGATCCCCTAGGAAAACATCATTTAATACTTGGTGGCAAAACCCTTGTTGGCAAGCACAGCAGTCAGACGTTTCTTATAGTTTTTTATAAGGTTTGCACACACTTCAGGAGTAATTTTGGCCCACTCCTCTCTGCAAATCATCTCCATATCCTTAAGGTTTTTAGGCATGCATTTGTAAACGCGAAGCTTCAGCTCTCTCCATAGATTTTCGATGGGATTGAGGTCAGGAGACTGGCTAGGCCATTCCATGACCTTGATATGCTTCTTATTGAGCCACTCCTTTGTTTCCTTGGCTGTATGTTTTGGGTCGTTGTCGTGCTGAAAGACCCATCCACGACCCATTTTCAGTGCCCTGGCTGAGGCAAGGAGGTTGTCACCCAGGATTTTGCGATACATGGCCCCGTTCATCTTCCTGTCAATGCGGTGAAGTTGGCCTGTGCCCTTAGAAGAAAAACACCCCCAAAACATAATACTTCCACCACCATGCTTGATGGTGGGGATGGTATTCTTAGGGTCATATTCTGTATTTTTCTTCCTCCAAACACGTTGAGATGAGTTGAGGCCAAAGAGCTCAATTTTGGTCTCATCTGACCACAGCACCTTCTCCCAGTCTCTCTCGGAGTCATTAATATGTTCATTGGCAAACTTGAGGCGGGCCTGGACGTGAGCCTTCTTGAGCAGAGGAACCTTGCGTGCACTGCAGGATTTTAAACCATTATGTCTCAGTGTATTACCAATGGTTTTTTTGGAGACTGTGGTCCCAGTTGCCTTGGGATCATTACTCAGCTCCTCCCGTGTAGTTCTTGGCTGATTTTTAGCCTTTCTCATGATCAATGAGACTCCACGAGGTGATATTTTGCATGGAGCTCCAGGCCTGGGTCGATTGACAGTAATGTTGCACTTCTTCCACTTCCGAATAATTGCACCAACAGTATGGCTTTGTAGCCCATTCCAGCCTTGTGTAGGTCAACAATTTTGTCCCTGACATCTTTAGACAGCTCTTTAGTCTTGCCCATGGTGGAGATGTTGGAGTGTCACTGAGACTGTTGGCAGGTGGCCTTTTATACAGGTGACAATTTGGGACAGGTGTCTCTCATCCAGGTAAAGACTTCACTGTGATTAGGGTGTGTCAGTGGTCTGTGGGAGCCAACATTAGTCATGGTTTTACTAGGGGATCAAATACTTATTTCCCTCAAAGAAATGCAAATTATTTTTTATTTCTCATTTCATGTAATTTTCTCCGTTTTTCTTTTGATATTCTATGTGGCACTGTTAAAATAAAGCTGGAATAAAATTATGAGACGTTTCATTTATTTTTTAGTATTAAAGCTTTTAAAGTCAGTGGGGGATCAAATACTTATTTCCTCCACTGTATATATATATATATATATATATCTACAGTACAGACCAAAAGTCTGGACACACCTTCTCATTCAATGAGTTTTCTGTATTTTCATGACTTTGAAAATTGTAGATTCACACTGAAGGCATCAAAACTATGAATTAACACACGTGGAGTTATATACTTAACAAAAAAGTGTGAAACAACTGAAAATATGTCTTATATTCTAGGTTCTTCAAAGTAGCCACCTTTTGCTTTGATTACTGCTTTTCACACTCTTGGCATTGTCTTGATGAGCTTTAAGAGGTAGTCACCTGAAATGGTATTCCAACAGTCTTGAAGGAGTTCCCAGAGATGCTTAGCACTTGTTGGCCCTTTTGCCTTCACTCTGCGGTCCAGCTCACCCCAAACCATCTCGATTGGGTTCAGGTCTGGTGACTGTGGAGGCCAGGTCATCTGGCGTAGCACCCCATAACTCTCCTTGGTCAAATAGCCCATACACAGCCTGGAGGTGTATTTGGAGTCATTGTGCTCTTGATAAATAAATGATGGTCCAACTAAATGCAAACCGGATGGAATAGCATGCCGCTGCAAGATGCTGTGGTAGCCATGCTGGTTCAGTATGCCTTCAATTTTGAATAAATCCCCAACAGTGTCACCAGCAAAGCATCCCCACACCATCACACCTCCTCCTTCATGCTTCACGGTGGGAACCAGGCATGTAGAGTCCATCCGTTCACCTTTTCTGCGTCGCACAAAGACACGGTGGTTGGAACCAAATATCTCAAATTTGGACTCATCAGACCAAAGCACAGATTTCCACTGGTCTAATGTCCATTCCTTGTGTTCTTTAGCCCAAACAAGTCTCTTCTGCTTGTTGCCTGTCCTTAGCAGTGGTTTCCTAGCAGCTATTTTACCATGAAGGCCTGCTACACACAGTCTCCTCTTAACAGTTGTTGTAGAGATGTGTATGCTGCTAGAACTCTGTGTGGCATTGACCTGGTCTCTAATCTGAGATGCTGTTAACCTGCAATTTCTGAGGCCGGTGACTCGGATGAACTTATCCTCCGCAGCAGAGGTGACTCTTGGTCTTCCTTTCCTGGGGCGGTCCTCATGTGAGACAGTTTCTTTGTAGTGCTTGATGGTTTTTGCGACTGCACTTGGGGACACTTTCAAAGTTTTCCCAATTTTTCAGACTGACTGACCTTCATTTCTTAAAGTAATGATGGCCACTCGTTTTTCTTTACTTAGCTGCTTTTTTCTTGCCATAATACAATTCTAATAGTCTATTCAGCTGTGTATCCACCTGACTTCTGCCCAACACAACTCATGGTCCCAACCCCATTTATAAGGCAAGAAATCCCACTTATTAAACCTGACAGGGCACACCTGTGAAGTGAAAACCATTTCAGGTGACTACCTCTTGAAGCTCATCAAGAGAATGCCAAGAGTGTGCAAAGCAGTAATCAAAGCAAAAGGTGGCTACTTTGAAGAACCTAGAATCTAAGACATATTTTCAGTTGTTTCACACTTTTTTGTTAAGTATATAATTCCACATGTGTTAATTCATAGTTTTGATGCCTTCAGTGTGAATCTACAATTTTCATAGTCATGAAAATACAGAAAACTCTTTGAATGAGAAGGTGTGTCCAAACTTTTGGTCTGTACTGTACATATAATATATATATATATATATATATATATATATATATATATATATATAAAAATTACACAAAAACAGGCAGCACTCTCTAAGTAAAATGAAAAAGACACAAACTTTATTCACCCATGTGTGGGAAGCGACGTTTCGGCTCAGACTGAGCCTTTCTCAAGCAGCAATTGGTGGTGTGCAAAACATATTTATGCATAAAGTGCAAGTGCTCAATTCACATTAATCAATTAATTGCATAATGAATAAATCATATTAAAAACAGTGAAAGATAAGAGTATAAAATTCATATATACACACATCCCATAAGAACAGGCAAATTATACGTGATACATATAAAACAGTTACAATATAAAGTGAAAACCATGATTATTAATTAAAAAAATAGACTAAATTCGTTGATTGTATATATTAGTGACACAGTTGTACATAATTCATAAGTGTAACCATACCAGGTGAAATGGAAGATGAAGCAATGGTTTTTGTGGGAATACACGATGCTGTTGGCGTCTGGTATTATCCAATGCGCATGACATAAGAAAAAAGAACCGACGTAGCGGTATACATGTGATGTCTAGACCTTAAGACTAGATTAAATTACCACAGATATACTATACATAAAAGACGTCTTGACCTACCAGTCTCTAGACATTTCATTTGTGATAGAGCTAAGGCATTATTCCGTAAAGAATTACAATGTATTTGCAGATTGGATACTTTGACCCCCCATGGCTTAAATGTAGACTACAAATTAAGTGTTTTGTGGTAGGCATCTCTACCTCTATACTGCAGATATAGCTGTTATGCCACCTGTTTGTACTATGGTTAACAATTGGTATATTTTCGATGTATTATGTGGATAAATATTTTCTATGACATATATACATTTTTCCTATTTCTCATTTTTATTTTTTATTTTTTTTTTAGAAAATATATACCAGTGGGAAGGCGGATGAAGTTTATATGGAGACTATAACAAGTTGAAGATCCCGATGGTGAATGGAGTGGACATGCGACTCGGGTTGCTAACAACAACCTGATATCGCTGCCCGTCTCTATGTAGCGGGTTGGAGTCTATCAGTTTTGGTAGCTCCTCCCCTGCTCCCATCTAGTGACCAGCACTATTCCAGTACCATTGGCTACCATATCCCATTAGTACGTTGATTGGGATATTGGATTCTTTGGTTATAGTTAATGGGCGTCTTTGACCCTGATGGGTACCATTACATATTGGTATTGCAGTTTGTATATACACGTATAACGTGAACCTATAACTTTTGTCTTCTGGGCATTACACCCTGTTCCAATATGGATGATACGGGCTCCTTAGTTGTTGTGCGCATGTCGGACATGCGCATCACACGTATACCGCTACGTCGGTTCTTTTTTCTTATGTCATGCCCATTGGATAATACCAAACGCCAACAGCATCGTGTATTCCCACAAACACCATTGCTTCATCCTCCATTTCACCTGGTATGGTTACACTTATGAATTATGTACAACTGTGTCACTAATATATACAATCAACGAATTTAGTCTATTTTTTTATTGATAATCATGGTTTTCACTTTATATTGTCACTGTTTTATATGTATCACGTATAATTTGCCTGTTCTTATGGGATGTGTGTATATATGAATTTTACACTCTTATCTTTCACTGTTTTTAATATGATTTATTCATTATGCAATTAATTGATTAATGTGAATTGAGCACTTGCACTTTATGCATAAATATGTTTAGCACACCACCAATTGCTGCGTGAGAAAGGCTCAGTCTGAGCCGAAACGTCGCTTCCCACACATTGGTGAATAAAGTTTGTGTCTTTTTCATTTTACTTAGAGAGTGCTGCCTGTTTTTGTGTATTTTGTCTAAGTGATCTTTTCTCGGATCATCAGGCTTTGCACGTCGTGTTTTATTATTCTCCAGTGCTGCTGAATATTGTAGTGATACGTGGGGTGTGTATCTTGCCTGGTTTGTTAGTTTAGCCAGGCGAGAACTGAAATCCAGAAGTGGTATAGCTTCAGCAAGCATAGTTGCTCGAGCTGGTTTTTGTTTAATGTTGCATGGGCTGGATTTCTTGGACTGAGAGACAGGTTGGAAGTGGGAGTCTTCCAGTCCACACACCCTAATCCGTCACAGGTTTTCCCTGGCCCCAGGTGAGGCCAGCTGGATTAATCAGGCAGGGATAAGTTAACCTGCACTGTGTGTTAGAAAGAGGGAGAGGGCCCCAGGGAACAGACCTGGAGAGGGCCCGTGTGGTCCGAGCCAGAAGGACTGGGGGCCACAAGACTGAGGAAGCCTGAGGAGGAAAAAAGACTTAGGAGGCCTGAGAGGTTGGAGCCTACGGAGGCTCTGTGTGGCCTCAGCCACGAGGGCTGAGGAGCCACAAGGCTCAGTGTAGCCTGGAAGTTTGGGGGGCCCAGTGACCCTAGGAGAAGAGGGTCACACAGTCAGAGTCGGAAGGACTGTTGGACCATCTCCCCCCAAAGGTACGGTTGGAGGCAAAGCCAGGAGGTTGCTGGACTGAATGGCTGAGGAAGCTGCACCTAAAAGCTGTGTGTGAACAGCGTTTGTATTTAGGTGAGTTAGCTGAACTATGTATAGTCAGAGCCTAGCCAGGCAGGTGTTATTTTGATGGTTTTGTTTCATGCTGGAGCAAAAAGTGTGAAAATAAAGTTGTGTGGACTTGAAAATCCCGTGTTGTGAAGAAGTGTGTGATGGCGACCCCCTGAGAGAGGAATCGATCCCTTACCATATATATATATATATATATATATATATACTGAATAAGAGTAGATACTGAGAATTACACCAAGTATAAAGGACAAGAGAAGGGGTAGCACCCATATATACAGTATAAGAGCAGATATTGAGGATTACACCTATTATATAAGTCAAGAGAAGTGGTACTGTTCAATGTCTATATATACAGAATAAGAGCAGATACTAAGTATTCCATCCAGTTTATTTATTTATTTTACATTTTTATACTATATTTCACAGAGCTTTACATACAGTAGCATTACACTGTCCCCAATGGGGCTCACAATTTAAGTACCCTATCAGTATGTCTTTGGAAACTGGAGTACCTGGAGGAAACCCATGCAACATACAAACGGAATGCAGATGTTGGCCTTGGTCAGACCCCAGCGCTGCAATGCACCAATGCTAACCACTGAGCCACTATGCTGCCCATACAGTATACAGGACATCATCATCATAGTCCTCACCCTACCTACATTTTTATCACTGTGATATGTCATCATGGGCTTCTTGGGTCCCCTTCCGATTCCCTTTTCTGTATTTGTCTAAAGTGCCACTGTCATCACCTACAACTGCCCTTACTGCTGTCACCAGGGCTACAAGTACCTCCACTACTACTACAGCCACCACCACCAACACAGCTAGGTATTGGGTCCCCTGCCTCCACCTGGATCTCCTCCTTATGTCAGTCGAAATGCGGACAACAGGAATACTTTGAGTATCTTACCAAGCACAAGGGGTTTCATTGACTCTTGTAAGGAAAAAAAGTAAACAATAATAATGAAAGTGAAAGTCTTCTATGGGGCCACAAGGAGGAGGAGTAGAAGGAATGCACTGAGCCCTGGCTTGGTCAGACTCAAAATTTACATCAAAATCATCCTGCTGTGACTGAGAGGAAAAGCGAGAAATCCAATCCACAATGTCATACTCTTTGTTCCCAATAATAATCATAATATTATGGTGCCTAATGGAAGCAAGGGAACATTGTGGTCTGCTGCTGCTGCTGCTACTACTTGCCGAACGTGTGGTGCCAACTGTGCTGCTACTGTTGTTTGCAGTACTAAAGTCAATCACATTCACATTCATGGACCACGACGCATGGATCTTTTGTCTTCAACTTTGTCATTTACCAGAGATTTTATTATGAGGCAATGGGAAGTCATAGATTTGGCACACTGATTATAAAATTGTACCAAAATTGTGCCATATTTTTTTTGGAATGAATACAGGCAAAATTAAATGTCTCCTTCTACGAATGCAATGCACACTGGTATTGACGGATTAAAATGCACTTAATTAAACTGGTATGTTGACAAACTCATGGAACGAAACTGGTATTTGACACACTAAAATGTGCTAAATTTACATTGGTATACTGACACACTAAAATGCACTGAATTAAACTAGTTCCTATATTGATGCACTAAAATATTCTGAAATAAACTGGTATATTGACACTCTAAAATGTGCTGAATTCAACTGGTTGGTACATTGATGCACTAAAATGCGCAGAATTAAACTGGTATTTGATGCACAAAATATGTACTGAATTTACACTGGTATATTGACACACTAAAATGTGCAGAACTGCGCAATTATAAACAGTAGAAAAATTGCAACAGGTTTTTTTTGTGATTAACAGAAATGTCCCTTTCTACAAACACACTGGTATTGAGACACTGAAAAGTCCTGAACTGCACAATTATAAGTAGCAAAATTGCAACTGGTTTTTAGAAAGAAAAATGCACAATTGTGCAACATATCCAGTGAAGTAAATGCTGCTGGAGGTGTCGGTAATATGCCTACAAAACACTTATGAACTATGGAAGCTTGAGGTTTTTGGGGAAAAAAATGGCTGCTGAGGCAGACAAAAAAGTGATCTTTGTAAAGTTACTGTATGATTTTTGTGCCTGCAGTGCATGATGTGAACAACTTTCCAGCAGCTATCCTCTGTAAAACGCACACTACTCGCTGATCAAACCTGACTTCTTCCTATTATTTATCTATCTAATATATCTTCCTTACACTCACTACACTGTCCCTGTCAGACCCTAATATGGCTATCCTGTGCCTGAAATCGGTGTCCGTCAGAGAAATGGCATCCACATCTGCTCACATCACATAATGACGTCTTTGCTAGGGATGAGCGAACCCAAGGAAGTTCGGGTTCGCTGGATTCGTCCGAACTTCAGGTAAAAGTTCGGGTTCGGGACCCGAACTTGACCCGAATTTCATCCCGAACCCGGACCCCATTCAAATCAATGGGGACCCAAACTTCCCTTTACTATTTTACGTTATAACATGGTGACGTCACCGCAGGTCCTATTGCAGGTCCTGAAAGAAGAAGAAGAAGAAAGAAGACACTGGCTGCGTGATCAAGTGGACAAGGTGAGTTTTTTTTTATTATTTTTAACCTCTAGAAGGCCATTTTATTTATCATTCTGCCTTAAGAATGCCATTATTTTCCGTTATAACCATGTTATGACCAAATAAAATTACCCGAACACCGAATTTGAACCCGAACTTTTGTGAAAAAGTCCGGGTTCGGGTCCGGGTACCTGAACTCGCAAAGTTCGGTACAAAACCGAACTTTGTGGTTTAGGTTCGCTCAACCCTAGTCTTTGCTTCATACACAGAACACAGCCTAATAGACCAGCCAATATCCTGCCCCCTCATGGCTGCAAGCTAGCCAGGATCCCTCCCAGGGTCATATGACTGTCCATCTTCATCCTCCCTGCCCTTTTTCCCCGAAAAAAAAAAGCACAAGCGCAGTTTTGCATAATTCATCCAAAGCAAATCGGCAAAACTTCAGATTCATCTACAAGAATTTTTTTTGTGAAATTTGTGACAAATCCAATTAGTTTGGAATCAGTTTTGCTCATCTCTTAAAGGGAGTCTATCTGCCTTATAGGGCTAGATCAGGGGAATGTAATGGCATCTTTGACTAGGCGATTTGTTGCTTCAATTCAAAAAGTACTTTTAATCCATATGCCAATAACAGTTATGTACACTGAGAATGGGCACAAGCCACTCTGTGCACCCATGCTCCTCATTGACAGGACCAGGTACCTGCATAGTCTGGCCCTGCCAATCAAGAAGGGGGTGGAGTTGCCAGAAGAGGGTGTAGGAGGAACAAAGGTGCACATAGTGGCTTAGGCCCGCCATTGGGGCACTTAACTGCATATGTTTTTCTTTAAGAATGAAGCTACAGATTCCTGAGTAAAAGGCATCATTTCATTCAGATGAGCTAGCTCCACAAGGCAGTGTTAACAGTGAATTTCTGGGTGACCACTTAACTTTATATCATATGTAATTTTCCAATAACACATTGCCTTTAATAACTACTACTTGTCTCCTAAGTTTTCCTTTGCCTGGTGCATAAACTACATACAGTAGTTAACAGTTATCTTATAGTAGAACTTCTACATGCAGAAACATGCAAATGGGCAACAGAACATGTTTTCTGTCTAGTCTCTACCTGTTTAATAAGAAAGCTCTAGGCATCAAGTAAGAGAACAGCTGTCGATACCATTACTCAATTCAATGGAATTTTCATTAAACTCACGTATTCTAGTTTACACTATATATCAGCGCTATGAAGTGATTCTTACAGGAAGTCATATAAACACATATAACATAAAGATTAGAGATGAGCGAACATGCTCGTCCGAGCTTGATGCTCGTTCGAGCATTAGGGTATTCGCATATGCTCGCTACTCGAACGAGCATATTGCGATCCTCGAGGAAATGGCAACGTCCTCTTCCTGCATGTTAGCCGCCTTTTTTCAGCCAATCAACATGCAGGAGAGTCTTTGGTACCTCCTAGCATCACGTGGGGCCCCTACAAGTCGATAGCAGGGATTGGCTGGCCAGATCAGATGACCTGGGAATATAAGAATCTGGTCCCGCGCTGCTCGCGTCATACGCCGTTTGCATGAGATTAGGGATAGAGCTGCTGTCTGTCAGGGAGAGTGTTAGGGCCTGAATTTAGATGTTGGTTAGGCAGGAATCACCCACAAAGAACCCAACAGCCCTTCTAAGGGCTACAAGCACCTTTTTTTTTGGTCTCCTCCAGGCTGCTGGCTGGGACTTGTAGTGCAGCTACCGCCATTTTGGCTGCACACTGTACACAGTGAGTAGTGGCAGAAGGGACAGCATGTGGTCCACACAGACCCAAAATAAATTGCCCAATGTACTCATTTTTGCTGCTGCTGTACCTTGCCTTGATGAGATCTGTAGTTCAGTCTAGGGAATACGTTTTTCTGTCATTTATATACACTACAGTCCAGTGAACAATTATGTAGTGTACTGTACAGTAGCGTCAGTCTAGGGAACACGTTTTTCTGTCATTTATATACACTACAGTCCAGTGAACAATTATGTAGTGTACTGTACAGTAGCGTCAGTCTAGGGAATACGTTTTACTGTAATTTCTATACACTATAGTCCAGTGAACAATTATGTAGTGTACTGTACAGTAGCGTCAGTCTAGGGAATACGTTTTTCTGTCATTTCTATACACTACAGTCCAGTGAACAATTATGTAGTGTACTGTACAGTAGCGTCAGTCTAGGGAATACGTTTTTCTGTCATTTCTATACACTACAGTCCAGTGAACAATTATGTAGTGTACTGTACAGTAGCGTCAGTCTAGGGAATACGTTTTTCTGTCATTTCTATATACTACAGTCCAGTGAACAATTATGTAGTGTACTGTACAGTAGCGTCAGTCTAGGGAATACGTTTTTCTGTCATTTCTATACACTACAGTCCAGTAAACAATTATGTAGTGTGCTGTACAGTAGCGTCATTCTAGGGAATACGTTTTTCTGTCATTTCTATATACTACAGTCCAGTGAACAATTATGTAGTGTACTGTACAGTAGCGTCAGTCTAGGGAATACGTTTTTCTGTCATTTCTATACACTACAGTCCAGTAAACAATTATGTAGTGTGCTGTACAGTAGCGTCAGTCTAGGGAATACGTTTTTTTTTATATATCCTACAGTGCAGTGAAAAATTGAGTGGTTTGCGGTCCAATAGCCGCCGCCTAAAGACTATGTTTTTCCTCTCAGTCATATATACTACAGTGCAGTGAAAAATTGAGTGGTTTGCGGTACAATAGCAGCCGTCTAAAGACTATGTTTTTCCTCTCAGTCATATATACTACAGTGCAGTGCGAAATTGTGTCGTGTGCTGCACACTAGCCGGAGTGTAGAAAATATACGTTTTTCCTCTCAGTTATATATTATACAGTGCAGTGAAAAATTCTGTCGTGTGCTGCACACTAGCCGGAGTGTAGAAAATCTAAGTTTTTCCTCTCAGTTATATATTATACAGTGCAGTGAAAAATTCTGTCATGTGCTGAACACTATCCGGAGTGTAGAAAATATACGTTTTTCCTCTCAGTTATATATTATACAGTGCAGTGAAAAATTCTGCCGTGTGCTGCACACTAGCCGGAGTGTATAAAATATACGTTTTTCCTCTCAGTTATATATTATACAGTGCAGTGAAAAATTGAATGGTTTGCGGTGCAATAGCCGCCGTCTAAAGACTACGTTTTTCCTCTCAGTCATATATACTACAGTGCAGTGAAAAATTGAGTGGTTTGCGGTACAATAGCAGCCGTCTAAAGACTATGTTTTTCCTCTCAGTCATATATACTACAGTGCAGTGCGAAATTGTGTCGTGTGCTGCACACTAGCCGGAGTGTAGAAAATATACGTTTTTCCTCTCAGTTATATATTATACAGTGCAGTGAAAAATTCTGTCGTGTGCTGCACACTAGCCGGAGTGTAGAAAATCTAAGTTTTTCCTCTCAGTTATATATTATACAGTGCAGTGAAAAATTCTGTCATGTGCTGAACACTATCCGGAGTGTAGAAAATATACGTTTTTCCTCTCAGTTATATATTATACAGTGCAGTGAAAAATTCTGCCGTGTGCTGCACACTAGCCGGAGTGTATAAAATATACGTTTTTCCTCTCAGTTATATATTATACAGTGCAGTGAAAAATTGAATGGTTTGCGGTGCAATAGCCGCCGTCTAAAGACTACGTTTTTCCTCTCAGTCATATATACTACAGTGCAGTGAAAAATTGAGTGGTTTGCGGTACAATAGCAGCCGTCTAAAGACTATGTTTTTCCTCTCAGTCATATATACTACAGTGCAGTGCGAAATTGTGTCGTGTGCTGCACACTAGCCGGAGTGTAGAAAATATACGTTTTTCCTCTCAGTTATATATTATACAGTGCAGTGAAAAATTCTGTCGTGTGCTGCACACTAGCCGGAGTGTAGAAAATCTAAGTTTTTCCTCTCAGTTATATATTATACAGTGCAGTGAAAAATTCTGTCATGTGCTGAACACTATCCGGAGTGTAGAAAATATACGTTTTTCCTCTCAGTTATATATTATACAGTGCAGTGAAAAATTCTGCCGTGTGCTGCACACTAGCCGGAGTGTATAAAATATACGTTTTTCCTCTCAGTTATATATTATACAGTGCAGTGAAAAATTGAATGGTTTGCGGTGCAATAGCCGCCGTCTAAAGACTACGTTTTTTCCGAAATTGTGTCGTGTGCTGCACACTAGCCGGAGTGTAGAAAAATATACGTTTTTCCTCTCAGTTATACATTATACAGGGCAGTGAAAAATTTCTGTCGTGTGCTGCACACTAGCTGGAGTGTAGAAAATATAAGTTTTTCCTCTCAGTTATATATTATACAGTGCAGTGAAAAATTGAGTGGTTTGCGGTGCAATAGCCGCCGTCTAAAGACTACGTTTTTCCTCTCAGTCATATATACTACAGTGCAGAGAAAAATTCTGTCGTGTGCTGCACACTAGCCGGGGTGTAGAAAATATACGTTTTTCCTCTCAGTCATATATATACAACAGTGCAGTGCACAATTCTGTCGTGTGCTGCACACTAGCCGGAGTGTAGAAAATATACGTTTTTCCTCTCAGTTATATATTATACAGTGCAGTGAAAAATTCTGTCGTGTGCTGCACACTAGCCGGAGTGTAGAAAATCTAAGTTTTTCCTCTCAGTTATATAGTATACAGTGCAGTGAAAAATTCTGTCATGTGCTGAACACTATCCGGAGTGTAGAAAATATACGTTTTTCCTCTCAGTTATATATTATACAGTGCAGTGAAAAATTCTGCCGTGTGCTGCACACTAGCCGGAGTGTATAAAATATACGTTTTTCCTCTCAGTTATATATTATACAGTGCAGTGAAAAATTGAATGGTTTGCGGTGCAATAGCCGCCGTCTAAAGACTACGTTTTTTCCGAAATTGTGTCGTGTGCTGCACACTAGCCGGAGTGTAGAAAATATACGTTTTTCCTCTCAGTTATACATTATACAGGGCAGTGAAAAATTTCTGTCGTGTGCTGCACACTAGCTGGAGTGTAGAAAATATAAGTTTTTCCTCTCAGTTATATATTATACAGTGCAGTGAAAAATTGAGTGGTTTGCGGTGCAATAGCCGCCGTCTAAAGACTACGTTTTTCCTCTCAGTCATATATACTACAGTGCAGAGAAAAATTCTGTCGTGTGCTGCACACTAGCCGGGGTGTAGAAAATATACGTTTTTCCTCTCAGTCATATATATACAACAGTGCAGTGCACAATTCTGTCGTGTGCTGCACACTAGCCGGAGTGTAGGAAATATACGTTTTTCCTCTCAGTTATATATTATACAGTGCAGTGAAAAATTCTGTTGTGTGCTGCACACTAGCCGGAGTGTAGAAAATATAAGTTTTTCCTCTCAGTTATATATTATACAGTGCAGTGAAAAATTCTGTGGTGTGCTGCACACTAGCCGGAGTGTAGAAAATATATGTTTTTCCTCTCAGTCATATATACTACAGTGCAGTGCAAAATTCTGTCGTGTGCTGCACACTAGCCGGAGAGTAGAAAATATACGTTTTTCCTCTCAGTTATACATTATACAGTGCAGTGAAAAATTTCTGTCGTGTGCTGCACACTAGCCGGAGTGTAGAAAATATGTTTTTCCTCTCAGTTAAATATTATACAGTGCAGTGAAAAA